>ML360550.1:0-26053 GCA_005239505.1 Nicotiana paniculata
ATCTAAAATAACTTGCATAATTAAACTACAAAGTAATGAAGAAAATCTGTACAAATCGATGTTATGGTGTTCGTCTCTTCTCTCCTCTTCGAATCTCCGTAGTTGTGATTTAGGATTCTATTTATATGTTTAGGGCGAACCCTAACCGTTTAGGAGACTTCTATTTCAACCGGGAAACACTTAAGCTCGTCAAAACTCGGATTTGGCTGAACTGGGAACCCCGGGCGTTTGGACCCAAAGGCCTGGCTAACGCCAGGATGGGGCTGGCGTTTCAGCCCTAACGCCTAGCTAACGCTAGGGTAGGGCTGGCGTTTCAGCCCTAAGGCCTGGCTAACGCCCGGGTGTCTCCTTTCGCGTATTTTTCGACGTATTTGCATCCCTTTAGCTCCATTTCCATCTCCAATTCACCTACACATAAAATAAACTCTATTAAGCACATAACAAGTGTATTTTTATCATTAATGCACCTCAAATGTAAGGTATATCACATATTAAACTATGCATTTTAGTCTCGCATCAAGATCCTTAGTTTTTTCTACGCCTATTCCGGGTACAACCAAATTTAAATAAACCCGGAAGATCAGGAAAAGACTTCATTCATCACTAAGTATGGCACATATTGCTATAACGTAATGCCCTTCGGGCTAAAAAGTGCAGGTGCTACCTACCAACGCCTAGTAAATAAAGTGTTCGAAGAACAAATAGGTAAGTCAATGGAAGTATATATTGATGATGTGCTATTTAAGTACATGCGCGCAGAGGACCATTTGACACATTTGCAGGAAACATTCAAGATACTGAGAAAGTATAACATGAAACTCAACCCCGAGAAATGTGCTTTCAAGGTCGGTTCAGGAAAATTCCTTGGATTCATGGTGTCAAATCAGGGGATCAAGATCAACCCCGATAAAATCAAGGCTATCAAGGACATTACTGTCGTGGATAACGTTAAAGCCGTACAAAGTCTTACAGGGCGGATAACTGCCTTAGATCGATTCATCTCAAGATCGTCAGATCGGAGCCATAGGTTCTTCTCACTACTCAAAAAGAAGAACAATTTAGCCTGGACCCCGGAATGCCAGCAGGTGTTAGAGGAATTAAAACGGTACCTCTCGAGCTCACCACTGCTTCATACTCCGAAGGCAGATAAAAACCTTTATTTATACTTAGCAGTCTCAGAAATCTCGGTAAATGGTGTCCTAGTTCGAGAAGAGCAAGGTACGCAATTTCCTGTTTATTATGTAAGCCAAACTTTAGGAGAAGCACAAAATCGATATCCACACCTAGAAAAATTGGCACTAGCTCTAATAAGCGCATCTAGGAAGCTAAAACCATATTTTCAATGTCACCCAATATGTATGTTAACTACTTACCCGCTTCGTAATGTTTTACATAAGCCCGAACTATCGGGTCGATTGGCCAAATGGGTCGTTAAACTCAGTGGGTACGATATCGAATATCAACCTCGAACGACCATCAAGTCTCAAATTTTAGCAGACTTCGTGTCGGCTTCACGCCATCCATTGTACCTGAAGTCGAAAGGGAACTTTTGATAAAACTAACTACATCATCGGGGGTATGGACCCTTTTTACGAACGACTCTTCGAATGTGAAAGGGTCCGGACTAGGCATTGTTTTGAAGCCGCCCACGGGAAACACTATTAGGCAGTCTATCAAAACTTCTAAGTTGACTAACAATGAGGCTGAGTATGAGGCCATGATTGCAGGTCTCGAACTAGCTAAAAGTTTGGGAGCGGAAGTCATCGAAGCCAAATACGACTCCCTACTGGTAGTAAACTAAGTAAACAGAACCTTCGAGGTTCAAGATGATAGAATGCAAAGGTATTTGGATAAGTTGTAGGTGACATTACATCATTTCAAAGAATGGAATTTGCAGCATGTACCTCAAGAACAGAACAGTCAAGCCGATGCCCTTGCAAATCTAGGCTCATCGGTCGAAGACGACGAAATCAGTTCGGGGACTGTCGTTCAACTCTCAAAGTCAATGATCGAAGAAGGCCACGCTGAGATAAACTCCACAAGCCTAACCTGGGATTGGAGGAATAAGTGTATTGAGTATTTGAAAAACGGGAAGCTCCCATAGGACCCTAAGGAATCAAGTGCTCTACGAACAAAAGCTGCCCAATTCACATTGGCTGAGGAACATTGTACAAGAGGATGTTCGACGGACCATTAGCAGTATGCTTGGGACCAGGGGACACCGATTATGTCCTATGAGAATTTCACGAAGGTACTTATGTGAACCACTCCGGTGCCGAATCACTAGTTCATAAAATCATCAGAGCAAGATACTATTGGTCCAATATGGAGAAGGACACTAAAGAATTTGTTCGAAAATGTGATAAGTGTCAAAGATATGCACCAATGATCCACCAGCCCAGAGAACAACTTCATTTGGTCTTATCCCCATGGCCATTTATGAAATGGGGGATGGACATCGTCGGCCCTCTGCCATCGGCCCCAGGTAAAGCTAAATTCATTTTGTTTATGATTGAATATTTCTCTAAATGGGTTGAAGCACATGCCTTCGAAAAAGTCAGAGAAAAAGAAGTTACAGACTTCGTCTAGGATCACATCATATGTCGATTTGAGATACCTACCGAGATTGTATGCAACAACGGAAAGTAGTTCATCGGCATCAAGGTAACAAAGTTTCTCGAGGATCAAAAGATAAAAAAGGATCTTATCGACACCATATCATCCTAACGGAAACGGACAAGCCAAATCGACAAATAAGACCATCATTCAGAATCTAAAGAAGAGATTGAACGACGCCAAGGGAAAATGGAGAGAAATTCTACCCGAAGTCCTTTGGGCCTATCGAACAACATCAAAGTCCAGTACAGGGGAAACACCGTTCTCCTTAGTATATGGCTCCGAAGCCTTGATACCGGTCGAAATCGGGGAACCCAACACTAGATTTCGCTACACAACGGAAGAATCAAATCACGAGGCTATGAATACTAGCCTCGAACTACTGGATAAAAATGAGAATTTGCCCTCGTTTGAATGGCCGTGCAAAAATAATACATCGAAAGGTATTATAATCGGAGGACCAACCTTCGCCACTTCATAATCGGGGACTTGGTCCTGAGAAAAGTCACCATTAATACTCGAGACCCTAATAAAGGAAAACTCGACCCAAATTGAGAAGGACCCTATCAAGTCCTCGATATCGTCAGAAAGGGATCTTACAAGCTAGGCACGATAAATGGCGAGCAACTACCAAATAATTGGAACATCTCACTCCTCAAATGATATTATTGTTAAGGTATGACCTTCTCCTTTTTCATTTACATTTTACACTAACCTATTTTCAGGTGTTCGAGGCGAAGGTATCAAAGTTCTTACCAAGTAGGAAGATATGAGGACCTTAAAGCACGTGTTGCACTCTTTTTCCCTTCGAACGGTTTTTATCCCAAATGGGTTTTTCCAGCAAGGTTTTTTAACGAGGCAACATTTATTCGTGCTGCCTTAGATTATCCGATATCTCTTTACAATCAACCTTGAATACTGGGGGGGATCACCCTCGGATGTTATATTTTCAAGGAAAATACTCGTGTCAAAGGGGTCTCAATAGGAAAACTGTGTAATGGGCCAAACGGTCGAATGAACCGTGTCCGTATAGATTAGTCAAGCCCTAATGGAAAAATATGTACGCATGTACGAACTATTCAAAGAAGTATTTTTCCTCACTATATATCTTGTGCCTTAATGAAAATTTCTACTTTACAAACTCCATACTTATAATTTCTTGTGAAAACTGGCTCAAGGGCCAAGTACGGCTATACCTCGAACGATCAACCCCATACTCGGGGACTTTCGTCAAAAATCAACATGTTCGAACTATCTAACTTCGAAACCGTAAGACCCCAAAGAGGCAACCCTTGATTTATAGGCCAAGGCCACCATTCTCGGGACTAAAGTGTTATCGGGAAAATAAGCCAAAGAGGAATACTCAAAGGCTACGACCAAACTAGCGTGGCTCGGAAACGTCCGAATCCCGCAATAAAAACGGGCCTTCGAATTCTTTAAAAACGGTTTAAAAGGGATACCCTCGGTAAAATAATTAAAGGGCTTCGATAATATCAGTCGTCGAAAAACCTTAAGAGGTATCAAATAGTTTAAATATAAATTTATGCTAAGGCATAAAAAGTAAAAAGGTTTCGATCAATATTAAACCCTCAAAAAACCCAATTGGGTAAAAAATTCATGCCAAGGCATAACAAAATTCTTATAAAATCTTTGAGCCGAAAAGGGGGAAAAGTCGTTCTTTTAAGACCAGACCTGATTCAAAGAGCCTAAGGGTCATTACATTTTAGAGTTCGAGAATACGTTCTCACTCAATTCAAACCTAAGGGTTTCACTACTTCAAGCTCGAGTAAAAACTCACTCGACTACAGTTCGAGAATCCGTTCTCACTCAATGCAAACCTAATGGTTTTATTACTTTGAGTTCACCCAATGCAAACCTAAGGTTATTATTACTTCGAGTTACTCGAACTCGACTATGAAAGCAGTATTAGTGTGGCTTCGGTGAAGTTGCTCAAAATCGAAGTCTTAAACATATTATTCAAGGCATAAAAGTATGCTAAAAGTTTTACAAGGCACAAATCAAGCTTGAAATTATTGCAAGGCAAAAACTGAGAAGAAATTCAAAAAGGAAATACTTTTATACATTTGAACAAAAAGTAACTACAAAGGACCGACAAGGGTCCTACACAAAAAAGAAAAAGTACAAGAGTCCTAGTTATGCTCGGGGGCGACTCCTTCCTCGGGGGCAGCTTCTTCCTCGGGCCTCTCACCATTGTCGGATCCGCTCTTGCTACCTTCCTTGTCATCTTTATCATCGGAAGAGGACAATAGCCGGCATCGGCTTCGTGCATCTTTGCTTGAGTTATCTCCTCAGTAAGGTCGAAGCCTCGGGCATGAATCTCCTCGAGGGTCACTCTTCGAGATTGGCACTTAGCCAGCTCACAATCCATTGCGCTCGACAGTAGCCTCCATCAGTTGTGCTTGAGAAGCCTCAACATCAGCCAGATATACTTGTCTGCCTGGGCATTTGCCTTTTCAGCCTCAGTTTGGGCCTTAACGAGTTCAGCTTCGAGTTCCTCGATCCTCTTGGCCTGAACCGAGCACTTCTCACTAGCACTCTTAAGTTGGGCTTCGGTCGATGTCAGTTGAGCCAAGGCAGTCTCTTTTTCCTCAGCAAGGCGGTCCATGCATTCCTTCCACCTATGGTAGTCAGCCTTAACTTGATCGACCTCTCCCCAAGAACAACTCGATCTTCTCAATTTTTTGTTGTAACTGTTACATCAAAACATTAGCTTACACCATTGGATCGAACCCGTATTTTTTCAAAAGAATAGTTACCTGCCCATTCAGCTCGGTTTCCTCCTTACCTCAGAGGTCCAAGTCAGCTCAAAGGTCCCTGAGCTCCTCATCCTTCTGCCCACAGAGGAGCTTGAGAGCATTTCTCTCCTCCGAAAGCCTCTGAAGATCGGCCTCACATTGACTTAAGTAAGCTCGAGACTTGGAGAAAGAACGTATGAGAAAAAATAGAAGTTAGATAGAAAGAAGGAAAAATGAAAGAAAATTACATCAGCAAAATTAGTACTTACTTGGCTCAGAAGGCGTTGGGCCTCCTCGAAGAGGGTAGATGCATCGTTGAGATCAGAGGAATCATCGACCCTGGTAAAACAATCTCGTAAGGGATCCTCTTCACAAGGGACTCCGCCTATATCAGGGGTCCTTATAGCCCGAGCATCCTTTATGGCCTCCTCGGAGAAAGCCGGTAGAGAGGGCGAGTGACCTGCTGTCACACGCTCGGGGCGCTTTGTTCATCTCTAGGGGTCTCGGGACCAGCCCCCTACAGTATAACTACTATTGGACGAGGGATAATCTTGACCTCAGGTGATTCGGGGACTTTGCCTGAATCTTTCTTCGAAGTCTCCTCATCACGAGGCTGGGTCTCGACAACCGTCTCCGACTTCGAGGGCTTGGCAGTCTCGACGGTCTTCCTTACTCGAGTTACAAGTGCCGAGTCACCACCCTCGTTTTCTTCTTCTTCTTTTTCTTTCAGCTTTTGGACTGACTCTACAGTCAGAGGGATAGCATTCCCCCTACGTCTTCGAGCTAGAGCCTTTTTGGGTTTAGAGTCCTCGGGTGTCGAGACCCTCTTCCTCTTATTATCTTTCCCCGACTTCGGAGCCGGGTTCATAACTTCTTCCTCACTGCTCGGAGGCCTAAAGACTGCGTCTTTGTTCAGGCCTGTACAAAAAGAGACTAAGTAAGAAAAGGAAATGCAACCAATACCTCGGAAACAAGGAGAGGGAAACTCACCACTGTTTTTTGCTTCCCATTTGCCTTTTGCCAAGTCGCGCCAACAACGCTCAACATAGGAGGAAGTAGAATCCAACTTCCGAACCCAATCCTCGAGGTCAGGAGCTTCTTGAGGCATCCAAGCAGCCGCTGCACGACAAAAGAAGATGTTAAATGAAGCAAACAATAGAAACATGTAAACTAACGAGTAAAGTGTTACTTACGCTCCGGATTCCATCTCTCGGGAAATGGCATTTTCTCCATCAGGATGAGGTCACAGGTCCTTACCCGAAAAAACCGACTCATCCACCCCAGTCCTTGTCCTTGTCGATACTCGAGAACAATGCCTTGGTCACTCGACATTGAAGTTTGATCAACCCTCGAAAGATGCGAGGGTGGTATAACCTGATGAGGTGGTCGAGGGTGAATAATAGCCCCTCAATTCTGCTGGAGAAGAACCGGAGCATGATCACGATGCGCCAAAAAGAAGGGTGAAGTTGGCCAAGGGTCACTTGGTATCTTTTGCAGAAGTCTATAATAACTGGGTCGAGCGGACCCAATGTGAAAGGGTAAGTGTAAACACTTAGAAACCCTTCCACGTGGGTAGTAATGCTTTCGTCGGGAGAAGGGATCTCTACAACTTTTTCCCCCCAGTTGCAACCCCTTTTTACATCCTCGAGATATCCCACTGTTATCGAGCAGATATATCTCAATACATGCTCGCATCGGCCAAGGAATGATGGAGGGTTCTCGATTTTGAAGTCGGACTTTAAAACACGCGGACCGGGAACATACTCCCCTAGGAGCGGCTCCACCGGTGTTTTATCACCGGCCGGTCAGGAAGAAGAAGAGGAGGTTTTTTCCTTTTGAGGAACGGTTTTGGATGTTTTCGCCATTATATGAGTAGAGGAAAGAGGCAAGTAGTAAGTTCTCGTAGTTCGAAACTAGCGGAGATGGCCTAAGGAATGAAGAAAGAGAAGAAATTAAGAGAGTTGAAGGCTTAGATTAAGATGAAAGTAAAAATTTGATTCAACAAAAGAAGCCATATTTATAGACTTACGGTGACGGCTCAACGACACTCGTGGCCGACCGCCCACTGACGTGCATTGATGGTTTGGGAAACTGTATTGATGGGACATTTCGGTCACTTCCATCGCTTACGTCACAAGGATGACATCATTGTCTACTGAGGTCATAAGAAAATCAAGGCTCAAATCGTTTCTTATTATTATATTCTAAGAAACGAGGGGACTATCTGTATACGGTAGAAATCGAGGCTACCCATTTCACGATTTGATCGAGATTGGCACGTTGCATCGAAGCGCTGAGACATTGAGTCCGAAATCGAAGCCTCTCTGTAGATCGAGGTCAATATCAATCGAGGCGAGAAGAGATAGACTTCGAGTATTATCGAGATAACTTTGTAACAGAAAGAGCAAGATATCCGTGATTGATCGAGGATCGTGGCGTGAATCTCGGAACGGATCAAAACTATAACGGTTAATCAGTTATGTTTATACGATTTCCTACTGTAATTAGAACTATACCTTAATTAGGATTCCTCTACTATATAAGGAATTCTATTCATTTGTAAGGAGGATTATTCATGAAGAAAAGAATATACAATTGTTTCTTTCTTGCTTATTGCTTTACTTACTGTTCATCTGAATTGCTCTTACACTATCACCTCGAGATCACTTCAATTCGAGGACGAGGTTTAGCTTATACACTGGTTCAATATATTTTATAGTTCAATTCAGTCATTTATTTTCTTGTTTATTAATTAGTATTGGACAAAATCACATATCCTTAAAATCACAATACAAATTTAATCGTTATTCAAAATTTAGGGTAAAGAATCATTAATTTCAACTTTCAAGGGTTAACTTCCATAATGCAATAAGGTTATTGACGAGTCATAAACTCACTATATAAAAGTGTAACGTAATTTAATCTAATATAAATTAATAGTACACAATTTTTAAATGATAAAAGAAATGATATATAAAAGATGTGGTAATACATAGTGGAATATACTTTGGTAGTCGTAATTAATTTTTAAGCGCCATGTGGAGCCTCGAGGACAACCGTCCAGCTGATTTCTTAAATTCTCGACCGGCGAAATGCAAGGAAAATAAAAGGTACTATTCGTTTTAATTATGCGGTAATATTTGACTCAACATAGAGTTTGATACTTGTGGCTTTAAACAGAGGTGAGCTTGAATTTAAAATTTATAGATTTGAAATTTTAATTTATTTAAATTATTAAATTTTAAATTAATTTTAATTAATTTCTTTAAACAAATATAGAATTTGGATTAAAGTCACTAGGTTGTGTTCTAGCTCCGCCTTTGACTTTAAATGTCAAGTAACTTTTTGTGTCTATAAAATATAGACACTCTAGGTAAACTAAAAAAATTAAAATTATATTATTTTTAATTACATATTATATTTTTCAAAACAGATTAATAGAAAATTGCAACCAAATATAATAGGAAGAAATGAACTCCTTTAGAAGCAAATGACCATATAAAAATCTCATAGTTTTTTACTAATTTTTTGTGTTATTTTTTACTAAACTCTTGTGAAAAGATCATAGTAATTAATATTTGTAATGAGACATGAAATTGATATTTTCAAATGAAAGTTGGAGTTACAAAACAAAATAAAAAAGTAAAAAAAAGGGTCCAAGTAATGATATTAAATGGACCGTTAGGGGTATAATTGGTAGTGAATATTTCAACGAATGGAAAAATCCCCTAGCGCCTGCTCCCATTTCAAAAAAATTCAAATACTCCTCAGTCCCCAGCGTACGCTCTTCGACACGATGTCGTTTTATCCTTAACTTCCGTCGATTCAAACAGACCAAATTACCAATTAGGGTTGCAGAATGAGAGTCAAGATGATGTTTCTCTTCTTCAATTGGAGTATAATATTTTTCTTGCTCTGATCTTTTTTCTAAATTCATCACTGTGTGTCTTTCTCAGTTTACTGCAATTCAAAGCAACGGTATTTGATAGTGTATTGATAGCTTCGATTACAATCCACGGACCCACTGTCCCAACACCCCCAAAATCAAATCCTCTGATTTTAACTTCTCTCTCTCTCTTTCTCATTACTTACCATTTCGTAATTACAATTTTTTTTTTGAAAATGGCTCCTCCTAGGAACCAGAACAAAGCCCCAATTCCTTCTAGCCCTTCCAATGTAAGCAAAGCTTTTACTTTCAACACTCTATTTTTCCTCTGTATGTATAGTTTCCAGTTACATATATTTTGTGTTTGATTTTCGTTTTCCGTCTTTATGTTCCCAAATTTATTGGTTTTGCAGAGTAAGTACGCAACAGATGAAATATCAGTAGATAAGAAGAGAAAAATTGCGATTCCGAGAATGCCAGTGACCGCTGGTAGACCAACAAGGCAAGCATTTGCAGTGGTGAATGCAGTGGCTCAACCAGATCTGGCTCCTACTAGTGGACCGCCGAGTACTGCCGGTTCAGATAGCCCTGCCTTTGAGTTTACTAAAGAGGATGTTGAAGCTTTACTCGCTGAGAAATTGAAAACTAAGAACAAGTTTAACACTAAGGTGTGATATGTTGATTTAATTAATTAGACAAATGTTAAAATAGATTTATTATGTTTATTGATGTGTTAATTTCTATTGTTTCTATTAGGAAAAGTGCGATCTCATGTCAGAATACATAAGAAGACTTAAGCTATGCATTAAGTGGTTCCAGCAGCTTGAAGAGAACCATGTCACACAACAGGCATCACTTACAACCTTGTTAGACTCGGCAGAAAAGAAATGCAATGAGATGGGTATGATGTGTTCCTCTTGTATATGTTAATGCTGTTCAATGTATGGGTGGAGCTAGGCTAGAATAAGGGGGTTCTTTTGAATCCCCTAGGTCGAAAATTATATGTTCAAATAGAGAAAAAATAAGTCTTTATTGTTTAAATTAATGAATGTTGAATCCCCTTGATATTAAGAAAAGTTTTAGTGTAGTGGCGAAGGGGTTCAAAAATTGCTCTTGGTCAAGGTTCAAATTCTAGGTGTGACATTGTAATGTCTTTATGATTCCCCCTTGTATAAATTTCTCGCTCCACCACTACTACAATGAATTACTGACTTACATTAGCTCTTTTGCGTTTTGTTAGAGATGCTTATGAAAGCCAAAGAGGAAGAATTGAACTCAATCATAATGGAGTTGAGGAAAACTATTGAAGCTCTGCAAGATAAGTGTGCAAAAGAGGAGTCAGCCAAATTGGTAGGACTGGCAGGGCAAAAGTCATGTTTCTTTAACTTGGGATCTTTGTTGGAGCTTTGCCCTGTAGCATATAAAATATAACTTTGTCTCTGAATTGCTTAACAATTTGATCAGGAAGCGATGGATTCTTTTAGTAGGGAGAAAGAAGCTAGAGATGCAGCAGAGAAACTGCAAGCTTCAGTTTCTGAAGAGCTCAAGAGATCTCAACAAGACAATTCAAGTGCGAATCAAAAGGTAAGGAGTAGTACAAGGTACTGTTTTGGATCGATTATAGTTGTGAATTGCTTTGTTGAACTTACATTGTGCTTACTATCTGCAGATTCAATCACTAAATGAAATGTACAAGCGGTTACAGGAGTACAATACAAGTTTACAGCAGTACAACAGTAAGCTCCAGTCTGAACTTGCTTCAACAAATGAAACATTGAAGCGTGTGGAGAAGGAGAAAGCTGCAGTTGTTGAAAATCTCAGCACCCTTAGGGGGCATTATACTTCTTTGCAGGAACAGCTCTCTTCTTCTAGAGTAAGTTTTAGATTTTTATTTTTGTTTTCTTTTTGCTGTTGTTAGCAACATCTATGCAGCTTTTTTTTCGACTCTGCTTTTTGAACACTTACAGATCGAGCAAATAGTGAAGTAACTTTACTCTGTATCAATCTGAAATGCCACTTCATTTCTGGATTTTTAAACTACTTCCTTTTGCTTGAAGCTTAGTGTGTTGCTTTCTGCAACCCATACCAACAACTAACTATATGGTTGGGTACCTAAATTTGATGGCAATAAGGGAACTAGTCAAATTTCTAGACGATGTTTATGATTTATAGGTTTTTCTTGGTATGGTGTTTTTCTCCATGGCAGTATTTGCTTGGCTTGTTTGATTTCTTTAGATGTCTAACTTCACCCCTACTTTCATGGCTTGTTGCTTCATATCTGGACTGATAGGCTGTGTAAACTGAAGAATGGGAACTGTTTATTATCTACTGAGTCGTATTCTTATTTTTCCTATCTGACTTCAAAGGCTGTTCAAGATGAGGCTGTGAAACAAAAAGAAACATTAGCAAATGAAGTTGGATGTTTGCGGGCAGATTTACAAAAGATGAGGGATGATCGTGATCAACAGTTGTGTCAAGTCCAGGTTCTAAATGCTGAATTACTAAAATGTAAGGAATGTACCGGGAAATCTGTTGCTGAGTTAGAGAACATGACAGTAAGGGCAAACGAACTGGAGGTCCGTCTGGTTGTATTTATATGTCTGAACATCTCATAGCAATGTTAATTAGTTGTAAATAGCCATCTTTCTTGATTTTTTTCCTCAGGCACGATGTCTGTCTCAATCTGAACAAATAATCAGACTGCAAGAAAAACTTACTTTTGCGGAGAAGAGGTTACAGGTGTGTTGCAATTTGGCATGAAAACATACTTTCTCTCTGCATATTGAGATTCATTTTCCTTGCTGGGGTTTCTACAGTCCATTATACCTCATAAGCTTTAAATGACATTCCTCTTAATATTTTACCACTTTGTCAGATGTCCGACATGTCAGCGCTTGAAACAAAAACAGAATATGAGGAGCAGAAGAAAATGATCTTTGATTTGCGCCAGCGTCTTGCTGATGCAGAAACAAAAGTTGTAGAAGGGGAGAAACTTCGCAAAAAATTGCACAATACTATACTGGTAAATTTCGCACACATGATATGCAACTATCCTAAAAGTTCGCCTAAGGTTCACTTACGAATCTTTCTAATGCAGGAATTGAAAGGCAACATACGGGTTTTCTGTAGAGTGAGACCTTTATTATCTGAAGACTGTGTTAGTGCAGAAGCCAATGTCATCTCTTTTCCTACCTCAATGGAAGCACAAGGGAGAGGGATTGACGTGGCACAAAATGGTCGGTATTTTTTTTCTATCACATTGAAGCAGATAATATTTGTATTTCCTTTTAACTGCGCTTTAATTCTGTGAAAGTTGATTTGATATTTCTATTACTCAAGGGCAAAAGCATTCCTTCACATTTGACAAAGTTTTCACGCCCGAGGCTTCACAACAAGATGTCTTTGTTGAGATATCCCAGCTTGTACAAAGTGCTCTTGACGGTTATAAGGTAATATACTTTTAAACTTTGTGCACGACTGCAATTCAGTATTCCCACGTGTTTATAGGAAAAACAGTTTAGGTTTTGCTATAGTGGTTTTCTGGTCATTAGTATTCGATGTGCAAAATGCTACTCTCTCTATTCATTTTATATGGCACTATTTCCTTTTGTCTGTTCCGAAAAGAATAGCACCTTTCTATATTAGCCAAATAGCTAAAATAAACACATGTAGTTGCATGAGATTGCGTTCCCGGCCCTCCAATTCCATGGAATTTTTCACTAAGACACCTGAACCTGGTTAAACACTTAAACCTAGTGTTTTAAATCCCTCTAACCGTTGGCCAAGCTTATGTGGCCTTTGTTTTGATGAGTTTGGTGAAGTGCGTGGTTACATGCTTTTAAAAGAGAGTGAATGCAATGATTTTACTTGAAACATATTAAAATAAAATATTAATCAAAAGAAAAAGAAAAAAGATTAAAATTATGTATCCTTAAACAAATTCCCCACCCCCACGCCTCCTTCCCCCATTTTCTTCTTCTTCTTTCTGTCCTCTCCCTTTCTTGTTTGTGAACCACTGTGAAAATGGTGTCTTCACAAGACCATCTCTCTCCTTTAGGCAGTGGAAGAAATAGAGGTGAAGGCTGAAGGTGATGGGAAAAACTGGAGGATGGGAATGAATATATAATGGTGGCTGTGCAGCGAGTTGTGTTGCTGAAATGAGTTTCTGCCTTTTCAGAGGGGTAGATTTTTGGTTCTTATAATGGCAATGGTGAAGGCCTTGAAGATGAGGAAATGAGTGTTGAGGAAAGAGAATATGGGCTGGGTTTGGAATATTTTTGAGACACCGGTACATTGTTTGCTTGCTGATAGAACGCCGCCGATGGAGAGGAGGAATGAAGATGGAGGTTTCCTGGTTGTTTCCGGTAGTAATTACTGTGAGAGAGGTCTACTGGCTGTTTCCGGTAGTAAAGATTTTATTAGAAGTAATTTTCGTAAAGAAAATAATGACGTGGATACTGATGTGTTATCCACATCCGAGCAAGTGAGGGTGGGGGTGGGGGGAAGGTGTGTGTGTGTGGNGGGGGGGGGAGCACAATCTAGTGCAACAAGTGTCTATAAGCTATCCGGCCTTCTATATTTGAAACTCTAACTTTAAACTTCTAATTTTACCGTCAATGAACATGCGCAAGTACTAAGGATACTCTATGAATGTGCCAAAAGTCTTGTTTTTACCCCCTTAAACTCCGTGTCAACCAAACACCGCCTTATAAAATGAAATGGAGGGATTAAAAGATTTATTTCCTTTAGATATATGAAATCATTCAATTCATAAGCAAAGAAAAACTGATCCGCTAGCTGATTGCCCTGTTTTTTTTTCCAGGTCTGTATATTTGCTTATGGTCAGACTGGTTCTGGCAAGACACATACAATGATGGGCAACCCAGAAAGTCCAGAGAATAAAGGACTAATACCCCGCACCTTAGAACAGGTATTTGAGACCCGACAGTCTCTTCAAGCACAAGGGTGGAAATATGAAATGCAGGTGAGAAATTGTAACTCTTCTTGATCTATTTACTTAGTTTGTTTCTCTTTCTGATATCGTTTTTCCCACTATTTGTTTCTCTTTTCTGATATTGTCTTCCATATTATGCTTTAGGTTTCTATGCTTGAAATATACAACGAGACAATTCGGGACCTTTTGTCAGGTTTTGATGCTTCCAGACCAGAAAATGGTGGAAAGCAATATACAATCAAACATGATGTAAATGGCAATACCCATGTCTCTGACCTGACAATTGTAGATGTTCATAGTAGTAGCAAGGTTTCTTCTCTTCTAAGGCGGGCTGCACAAAGCAGGTATGAAAATATATCTTCTCTTTTTCCTCAGCATCTATTTTCTAAAATCATTTTTGTATCTGTCATCAGCCTTTGCATAAAATAGGCTGTTTAGTTCTATACTTACATTTGATATTTGGGATTAACTAGTGAGGAGCTTTTATTTCCTGTATTTTGGACTCAGAAGTGTTTTGTGAAACGTTGCTTTACTGAATTTGTGTGTTATGTAGGTCTGTTGGCAAGACTCAGATGAACGAGAATTCTTCAAGAAGTCATTTTGTTTTCACTTTGAGAATTTCTGGTGTTAATGAGGTGAGAACATTCATCGCAAAGTATTGTCTATATCATGCGATTTGGAGTGCCTATTTCAGGACTAGATTTTTGTATTGACTAATAGTGTCATATCCATGTGTAGAGCACAGAACAGCAAGTACAAGGTGTACTCAACTTGATTGATCTTGCTGGCAGTGAGCGTCTGTCCAAGAGTGGGTCTACTGGAGATAGGTTGAAAGAAACTCAGGTATTTGATTCAACTTTTTCTCTTTTCTAGAACTTCCAGTTTTGATAGAAATTTATGTTAACCAATTCTCTACTTTCTACAATTTTCATTCAGGCTATCAACAAGAGTCTATCGTCTTTAAGTGATGTTATATTTGCTCTTGCAAAGAAAGAGGAGCATGTGCCATTTAGGAACTCAAAGCTTACATATCTTCTCCAGGTAAAATTGTGGCCTTCCATCTGATTTATTTGAGCTCTAAGGTAGAATCAATGAGCTGTTGCATCTGTTTCCAAAAGATGAATAGGTGGTTACTAAATGAATTTGAAATGTACCCTATTCAGTTCAGTTATGCCATTACTAAATGCAGATTGTTGACATATTATTTCTGACTGTTGCATGTTTAATCAGCCTTGTCTAGGTGGTGACTCGAAGACATTGATGTTTGTCAATGTCGCACCGGATCCCTCTTCTACTGGCGAGTCCCTGTGTTCACTCCGATTTGCAGCAAGAGTGAATGCTTGTGAGATTGGAATCCCAAGGCGTCAAACGAGCATGCGTTCATTGGATTCTCGCTTAAGCATTGGTTAATTTTTTCTTCTTATTTTTATAGAACTCTCGTTCTAGCTTTAGAAAGTGTGTGGTCTGTATTTGATTGGCATTTGAGTTTAACAGAAGTAAACACACCCGCTAACAGAATCCACCTTCAATTTGTATAGTGGAGAGAGAATACTGCCTATGTATTTGTAATATCAAGGGCGTTTGCCTATCAACATTATCTCCTGATTTTTTTCACGATGTTACCCAGAGTGTTGTAACTTTCTGATTTCAATTTAATCTCTTTTTGCTGTAACTCTCTTTTATTGTGGACATCTTCTGAAGTATAATTGACTAGAACAGGATCAAACGCTTTCGTTATCTCTCGCACGTACAAAGTTCACTTGAAACTATTTGTTCCAACATTAGCGTTTTAAATCTCTTTTTCAGAAAGGACATTTAATCATAGGAACTAAAACCTTGAAGATAGAAATGACAGGTGAAGTGAAGCAATAGCCACTTTAAGCCCGCTATTTAGACTATATCCATAATTTGCAATGTATTTAAAGATTAACCAATTCACCCAAGCTTCAGGGTTAAGTCCAAATTCAGGACTTTTATAGCATATTTGGCCAAGCTTTCCCGATCTTAGAAGCATTTTTTTCTTTTTTTGGCTTTTTCTTCAAAGTTGAAGTGTTTGGCCAAGCTTTTAGAAGTGCTTTTGAGGAGAAACAGAAAAAAGTAGCTTCTCTCGCACTTTTTTGAAAAGCACTTTTGAAAGAAATACACTTAGAAACAGTTTTTAAAAGCTTGGCCAAACACTAATTGCTAATCAGAAGTGCTTTTCAAATTAATTAGCCAAACACAAGCTGTTTTTCACAATAAGTACTTTTGACAAAAACTTGAGAAAAAGCACTTCTCAAAATAAGCTATTTTTTTGCAACTTGGCCAAACAGGCTATTAATGTCCTGAATAAGCACTTCTCAAAATAAGACTCGAACGTTAGGATACGATGTCCTGAAGTTTGAACTTTAAGATTTAAAATCTAGGATACTGTATCCTGAAGTTTGAACAAAATTGACTAATCTTTAAATACATTGTAAACTATAGATATATTTTAAAAGTGGCTACCTGGTGTTATTTGCGCTACTTGACACCAGGTTGCAAACAGACGAAAAGGGCTTAGCAGTTTATCCAAAGCCCATTATCTTTAGGAAAAGAGGCCCACTGCTTGAAGATCCAAAAGATCAATCGAGGCTAGGCTTAATGCTAGTCTTCTCGTAGTATGTTTCTTTTAAGGAAATTTTACCTCCTATAACAAAGGTATGTATGTTATTTATTATAAATCAAAATTATATTAAAATATTATTTTTATAGTTATCTTTTATATTTTATAGCAAAATAAGTATTTATGGTATATATAGTATCATTTAAGCATGAAATAAGGCATGAAATAAGCTATTTATATTTTTCCTCTCCCTTAGACCGCTGGACATAACTATTTTTAAGGTAATTGTCGTTACTATATTCATGAATACATGGCGTGAATACATGTGAATATAACTGGACTGCCCTGATTTTAGGCGTTTTTTTACTGTTGTATTCATGAATAAAGCAACGCGAATACATGTGAATACACGCCTGTACAACTGGACTACCCTGATTTTTAGGTGTTTTTTGCTGCTGTATTCATGAATACATCAGCGCAAATCCACCGAATACACTGCCGTAACAACTGAATAATAGCTACAGAAAGTAAATTATGTATATAATAGCTACAGAAAGTTAATAGCTACTAAATAATAGTGGTTTCTGAAAATTCCCTTTCTTTTGATTTCTTAATCCTAGTTGCCTAGAAATTAGAGGTAACTCGAAATTTTATAGTTAGTGGGTTCGAAATGACTTTGACGGAGGCACATATATATCCACACACAAAAGCATAATTTTTTTATATTCTGATTTATATATTCTTTTTACTTGATTATGTCTCAAACATGGAATAAATTTTGAAGCATTTAATTATTAAAAAGTTTGTTATGCAGAGAAGCAGCATATTTTTTATTCATCAATTGTATGCATTACTGGCATTGCACTTTACCTAATAGCTATAGGATATAAAAACCAAATATTATTATATTGAAACCACTAGTTGAAGATGACGTTGTTCTCCACATACGCATAACGCAATAAGTATTCTAAATTAGAGATTAAGCGTTTACATGCGAAATTAATTGAGACAAAAGTTACAAAAATTATAGACAATAGATGGAGTATTAAAGTAATTCAATTATAATAAATAACCAGTGAACAATGATTGCACACAACTTGACAGTATTACGAAGCTAGCCAAATAAATTATCAGAAAGAAAAATTCTAAACAAATGCTTACTATCTTACAGATATAAGGGAGTACCCCAAAAAGAAAAAATATTAAGTTGAATCAAGGAGCATAGAGCAAGTATAAAACATATGATCTATATATATCTACAACAAATTTGCGTTTTCACTTTTTTTTCCATATATATATATATGATATCCTCTTATATTTAGACTGAAAAATTGAGCAAAGTTAAAATTGTATCTTATTAGGAATTATACATGTGTGTTTTGATGTACATGATTCAAATAATTATGAAATAATGTAGATATTCCATTTTTTTTCCTGTTCTGTAGAAATATTCGTTTTTTTACTTTTAATGAAAGGGCTTTTCTTCAAATTTTCAAAAAGATTAGTTTTGACTCCATTTTGTGTTTTTAGGTTTTTTTTATTTTAAGATTATAGGTTATAAGAAAGGATCATTAAACTTATATATCAAATTTAACTTTTTGTTAGATGCGTTCTTTCGTCGAAATTGAGTCTAAAATGTGTTACTTTCTTGTTCGTTGGTCATATTTTAAGATAAAGCGAGAATATGTATTACTTAATTATTATTAATTGGAACTATAATATGCAAGGCACGTGTTTATTTATGAGAAATCAATTTAAACTTATCCTCTTTTTAAATCGCGTCGATGAATGATACTAGAGGTACAAAAATTTCTCCGGCAGGATGATTACAATCAGCAAATTTATAGGACCGGTTATTAACTGCTGATTTTGTACTCACATGACTAAGTGATAACAAGGTTGAAAATAAAAGTTTTTACTCGATTATGTTTTCGCCGTCTTTAATTGTTCAAATGCAAAAAAATCATTGTTCCAACTTTTTGATAATATGAAAAAACTCAAAAACTCTGCCTCTTTCTCCATCTATACAAGGGAATTACTCGTAGTGTATACGGTCGAAATCAGGTACGCCCGATTTCATGAGTTCGAGAGTCGCTCTGAGTCCGAGTTCAGAATGGACCAGGCAAGCCCAGTAGATCGAGCTCGAGCCTAATGACAGAGTACAAGGCTCGAAGACCGAAGTGCACAATGAATACCGAGGCCGAGTATACCTACCCCGAGATAATGTTGTTAGGGGCTTGTAACAGAATAAGCGAGATTCCCGCAATGGCACAAATATCAAGGCGTGAATTCTAGAACGGATT
This sequence comes from Nicotiana paniculata, assembly GCA_005239505.1. Classification (NCBI taxonomy): domain Eukaryota; kingdom Viridiplantae; phylum Streptophyta; class Magnoliopsida; order Solanales; family Solanaceae; genus Nicotiana; species Nicotiana paniculata. Next base: position 19,100 of record ML360550.1, read on the forward strand.
TGTACGAATTCGTACTAGGCGGTTAGATAACTGTACAATTAGATTCCTTACTAGAAATGGAAATGTACCTTATTTAGGACTCCCCTTTTCCTTATTTAGGACTCCCCTATTATATAAAGGGGAGTCCATTCATTTGTAAAGATCATCAATCATTGACAAATAATATACACTCTTACTTTTTTCGCTCATATCTCATCATAACTGTTCCTTAGCTTTATTGTCCTTTGCTTACTGTTCATATTAGTGTACCTCGAGGCTCCCACAGCTCGAGGTCGAGACTTGCTCATACACTGGTTTGATCTAACTTGCTTACTTAACTCATACATTTGTCTTCTCTTTTATCAATCAGTATCAGACTAAATCACGTATCTTTTAGACCTCAACATAAATTTAATTGTTATTCAGATTTCAGGGTAACAGATTGGCGCCCACCATGGGGCCTAAAGATAATAGTGATTGTTTCAGTGCGGATTTTTGATAACACACGTTATTTTCACACTTGTTCTTGTCAAAGATTATTTGTTTTCAGATTAAAATATGTCAAACTCACAAAACACACCCGTACACGACCATGGTGGCCTTGGATTTCATGGGAAAAACGATAACGTAGCTTCTCCATGGACCGGTGTACCACCGCTTAACCCCGGGGTTCTGCCGATTGCAGAACCAATCGATGTTAGTTCACATATTGTTTTGAATGCGTACTTGGGCGCAAATCTCGAAAGAAGTGTATGCGGGGAGGTCCGACCAGGTGGTCAAGGAACACAAGGTCTAGAAGACAGGGGAGTTATCCTCCAGGTAATCTTCGAAATGCTACAAGCTCAGTAGGTTGCTATCGCTTAGCTACAAAGTCAACAAAAAACTCCGAGTGTGGTTGAACCAGAAATCACTCGTCGTACTGAGTCGGTGCCGGAAACGTCGAATGATAATGGATCGGGGACTGACCCTACAATCACGAAAATGCTCGAAGAGCTCACCAAAAGAATCGAGTCAGGAGATAAATGGATCGAAGATAATGACAAAAAGGTAGAGACATACAACTCCCGAGTCGATCAAATACTGGGGGCACCTCCGATTTTAAAGGGCTTGGACTCCAAAAAGTTTGTGCAGAAGACTTTTCCCCCGAGTGCAGCGCCGAAGCCTATTCCAAAGAAGTTCTGCATGTCGGACATACCTAAATACAAGGGAACCACCGATCCTAACGAACATATCACTACGTCACATGCAGTATAAAACGGAATGACTTAGAAGACGATGAGATTGAGTCCGAATTGTTGAAAAAATTTGGGGAAACTTTGTCTAAGGGAGCAATGATTTGGTATCACAACTTACCACCGAACTCCATTGGTTCATTTGCCATGTTAGCTGATTCTTTTGTGAAGGCGCACGCTGAGGCCACAAAAGTTGCAACGAGAAAATCAGATGTTTTCAAGATAAGACAAAGAGACAACGAGATGCTGAGGGAGTTCGTGTCCTGATTCCAAATGGAGATAATGGAGTTGCCACCAGTTACGGAGGGTCGTTCAAACTTTCACACAAGGGTTGAATGAGCGAAGTTCGATAGCATCACGATAGTTGAAGCAAAATCTGGTTGAATATCCTGTTGTTACATGGGCAGACGTACATAATCGCTATCAATCAAAGATCAGGGTCGAGGATGACTAGTTGGGATCCCCTTCGGGGTTAGTTCACCCGAACAGATCGGCGGTAAAATCCTTGAGGGATATTGACAGAGAACTGAGGTCAAACAGAGAACAGTACCAGCCATATGTCACAGATCGAAGAAATAGCAGTTCGGGACGCAATCCTCCTCGGAATGATCGAAGAAATGATCGAGGGAAAAACCCTCGAGGACTCATGAGTAAGAATGGTTTTGACAAGTACATCGATCCCGCAGAAGCACCTTGATTATCGGAGTATAACTTCAGCGTCGACGCCTCGGGTATCGTTTCGGCCATTGGAAAGATTAAAGACACCAAGTGTCCCAAACCTATACAAACTGACCCTTCTCAGAGGAATCCTAACTTGATGTGTAAATACCATGGAACACATGGCCACACGACCGAAGACTGCATACAGTTGAGAGATGAAGTAGCTCGATTATTTAACGAAGGACACCTTCAAGAATTCCTCAGTGACAGAGTCAAAAATCACTTCAGGGAAAGAGACGCCAATAGAGAGAATGAACAAGAAGAGCCTCAGCATGTTATCCACATAATCTTTGGTGGGATCGACATCCCACAAGGACCTGTCTTCAAACGCACCAAAGTGCCGATCACGAGAGAGAAATGAACTCGAGACTACATTCCCGAAGGCACCCTTAAATTCAATGACGGGGATACAGAAGGCCTCTCTCAGCCGCACAACAACACCCTGGTAATTTCTATTTTGCTAAATAAAGTTCAAGTTAAACGTGTTCTTGTGGATCCAGGTAGCTCGGCAAACATAATCAGGTCGAGGGTCGTGGATCAGCTCAGACTGCTAGATCAAATCATACCTTCATATCGAGTCCTAAACGGCTTCAACATGGCTAGTGAAACATCAAGAGGAGATATAATCCTACCAGCGAACGTAGTCGGGACCATCCGGGACACAAAATTTCATGTCATCAAAGGTGACATGAGGTACAATGCACTGCTCGGAAGGTCGTGGATCCATAACATGAGGGCGGTACCATCGACCCTTCACCAAATGATGAAATTCCAACAATAGATGGTGTGAAAATGGTTTACGGGGAATAGCACGCGACAAAGGAAATGTTTGCAGTTCATGAGTTGACACCGACGCCGATAGAAATCACCATCCCCAACCTTGATCGAGTCAGAGGAACAGGTAATCGAGGAATAAGAAGATTATTTCCTTGCACCTCGAGCTTTCGTCGTTCCCGAGGAATCAGATGCAACAAAATCAACAGTCGAGGAGCTGGAACAGGTGATATTGATCGAGCATCTGCCTGAACAGAAGGTATACCTGGGAACGGGATTAACCCCGAACTCAGGAAAAAACTCATCCAATTCCTTATCAATAACATAGATTGTTTCGCTTGGTCCCATTTAGACGTGACAGGGATCCCACCGGAGATAATGACACATCGGCTAAGTCTCGACCCCAGGTTTAGACCAGTGAAGCAAAAGGGAAGGCCCCAGTCCGAGGTAAAGCATGCATTCATAAAGGATGATGTAACTAAACTTCTCAAAATAGGGTCCATTAGGGAAGTAAAATACCCCTAATGGTTAGCCAATGTGGTCGTAGTCCCTAAAAAAGGAAACAAACTCAGAATGTGCATAGATTACAAGGATTTGAACAAGGCATGCCCTAAAGACTCTTTTTCACTACCTAACATTGATCGTATGATCGACGCCACAACCGGCCACGAGATCCTTACCTTTCTCGATGTCTATTACGGGTACAATCAAATTCAGATGAACTCGGAGGACTAGGAAAAGACCTCATTTTTCACCAAGTATAGAACATATTGTTACAATGTAATGCTCTTCAGGCTAAAAAATGTAGGAGCTACATACCAACGCCTAGTTAATAGAATGTTCGAGCAACAGATAGGTAAATCAATGGAATTTTACATTGACGACATGTTAGTTAAGTCCCTGCGCGCAGAGGACCATTTGAATAATTTGCAGGCAACATTCTAGATTTTGAGAAAATACAACATAAAACTCAACCCCGAGAAATGTATTTTCGGAGTTAGCTCGAGCAAGTTCCTGGGTTCATGGTGTCAAATAGGGGGATCGAGATCAACCCCGACAAAATTAAAGCCATTGAAAACATCACCATCGTGGAAAATGTAAAAGCCATACAATGGCTAACCAAACGGATAGCTGCTTTGGGACGATTCATCTCGAGGTTGTCAGATCGGAGTCACAAGTTCTTCTCTTTACTCAAAAAGAAAAATGATTTTGCGTGGACCCCGAAATGCCAACAAGCATTGGAGGAATTAAAGCGATACTTATCGATCCCGCCTATGCTCCACACCCCGAAGGCGGATGAGAAGCTATACCTATTCTTGGCCATTTCTGAAGTTGCGGTAAGTGGCATACTAGTTCGAGAAGAGCAAGGTACGCAATTTCCTGTTTATTATGTAAGTCGAACCTTAGGAAATGCTGAAACTAGGTATCCACACTTAGAGAATTTAGCACTTGCATTGATAAGCTCATCTAGAAAATTGAACCATATTTCCAATGTCACCCCATATGTGTGTTAACTACTTATCCACTCCGAAATGTTTTGCACAAGCCTGAGTTGTCGGGTTGATTGGCCAAATAGGCCATCGAACTTGGCGGGTACGATATCGAATATCAACTCCGAACGGCTATCAAGTCTCAAGTTCTAGCGGACTTCCTGGCTGATTTTAGGCCAACCCTCGTACCCAAAGTGAAGAAGGAACTTCTACTAAAATTGGGTACGTCCTCGGTGGTACGGACCCTCTTCACGGATGGAGCCTCGAATGTGAAAGGGTCCGTGAAGAGGGCCCGAGCTCGGTATAGTTTTGAAACCGCCTACGGGTTGAACTATAAGACAATCTATCAAAATTCCTAGGTTGACTAACAATGAGGCCGAGTACGAGGCCATGATTGCAGGTCTCGAATTAGCTAAAAGCCTGGGGGCGGAGGTCATCAAGGCTAAGTCTGACTCCCTGCTGGTGGTGAACCAAGTAAACAAAAGCTTCGAGGTTCGGGAAGATAGGATGAAACGGTATTTGGACAAGTTGGATGTGTCATTGCACTACTTCAAGGACTGCACCCTAGATCACGTGCCTCGAGAACAAAACGCCGAGGCTGATGCACTTGCAAATTTGGGGTCATCAATCGAAGAAGATGATATTGTCCTGGGAACTGTTGTCCAGCTATCGAGATCCGTTGTCGAGGAAGGTCATGCCGAGATAAATTCTACAAGTTTGACTTGGGATTGGAGGAATAAATATGTTGAATATTTGAAGCACGAAAAGCTCCCTTAGAACCCTAAAGAGTCGAGAGACCTACGAGCTAAAGCAGCCCGATTCATGATGGATGAATACGGAACGTTGTACAGAAGGACCTTCGATGGACCATTGGCGGTGTGCTTAGGACTGGGGGACACCGATTATATTTTGCGAGAAATTCACGAAGGCACTTGTGGGAACCACTCTGGCGCTGACTCTTTGATTCACAAAATTATTAGAGCAAGATACTACTGGGATAACATGGAGAAAGACACTAATGAGTTTGTTTGAAAATGTGACAAATGCCAAAGGTTTGCACCGATGATCCATCAGCCTGGAGAACAACTCCATTCGGCTATATCCCCGTTGCCATTCATGAAATGAGGGATGGACATCGGCAGCCCTCTGCCAACAACACCAAGTAAGGCTAAGTTCATTTTATTTATGACTGACTACTTTTATAAATGGGTGGAAGCACAGGCCTTCGATAAGGTCAGAGAAAAAGAGGTCATAGACTTCATATGGCATCACATCGTGTGTCAATTCGGGATACCTGCTGAAATCGTATGCGACAACGGGAAGCAATACATCGGCAACAAGGTAACAAAGTCCCTCGAAGAGCACAAAATAAAGAGGATCTTATTGACACCATATCACCCAACTGTCAACGGACAGGCCGAATCCATGAACAAGACTATTATCCAAAACTTGAAGAAAAAGTTGAATGATGCTAAGGGGAAATGGAGGGAAGTTTTGCCCGAGGTCCTTTAGGCGCACCGAACGACATCAAAATCCAGCATGGGGGAAACTCCGTTCTCCTTGGTTAATGGCTCCGAGGCCTTAATCCCAGTCGAGGTCGTAGAACCTAACACTAGATTTCGGCATGCAACAGAGGAATCAAATCGTGAGGCTATGAACACTAGCCTCGAGCTATTAGATGAAAAATGAGAAGTTGCGTCTGTTTGGATGGCCGCACAAAAACAAAGAATCGAGAGATATTACAATAGAAGGGCCAACCTTCGCCACTTCGGAATCGGGGACTTAGTTCTAAGGAAAGTCACCCTTAATACCCGAGACCCGAATGAAGGGAAACTAGGCCCGAATTGGGAAGGCCCATATCAAGTTATTGGTATCATCGAAAAAAGGATCTTACAAACTCGGCACGATGGAAGGCAAAAAATTTCCAAACAATTGGAATGTGTCATTGCTCAAACGCTCAAACGATATTACTACTAAGGTATGATTTTCTTTTTCCATTTGTATTCGAGACTAACTCATTGCAGATGTTCGATCGAAGATGTCTAGGGAACCCTTCCACACGAAGACCTTAGGTCTAAAGCACGCGTTGCACTCTTTTTTCCTTAGATCGGGTTTTATCCCAAATGGGTTTTCTCGGCAAGGTTTTTAACGATGCAACAACTATGTGCTACCTAAGGAAAATTCAACATTATCCAAGGCTTCTTTTCAATCAACCTCGAATACTGGGGGGCATCACCCTCGGAGGCTATATTTTCGAGAAAAATACTTCACGCCAAAGAGGGCCTCGATAGGAAAAATTTGCAATGGGCCAAAATGTCAGAAGAACCGTGTCCATATAGAATAGCCGAGCCCCAATGGCATAACATGTACGCATGTACAAATTATTCAAAGAAGCATTCTTTCTATAATTAAACACTTTGTGTCTCGAAGAATTTTTCTACTATACGAGCTCCATACTTGTGATTCTATGTGGGAAACGGCTCAAGAGCCAAAACACAAACACACCTCGGTTACTCAGGGACTGTCATCGACAGTCAACACATTCGAAGTAGTCTAAGCTCAGATTCGTAAGACCTCAAAAAGGGCACCCCTCGACGTAAAGTCCAAGGCCATCATACTCGGGGACTAACATTTTGAATTCGAAATGTTATCGGGGAACAAGTCCAAGAAACATGCCCGAAGGCTACAACCATATTAAAGTCTACGGCCAAAATAATGCTGCTCAGAGACATCCGACTTCCGCTACAAACTAAAGTCCT
>MDKI01074989.1:0-48553 GCA_005239505.1 Nicotiana paniculata
ATATATATATATATATCTTCTTGTGTAAATTTTATGTGTGGATCGGGTGGCACGTTGCCACGGGTATGTTATTTGGATCGAGTTGCACTTCGTAACAGTGTGATATGAGAAGGGTTAATATGTATTTATTTTCTTGTGATTTATTTCTCATTTTCTGGTAAGAATTCATATTAGTTAAGTGAGTTGAGTAGTTCCTTCATGAGTCGTTTCTTATTATCATGTTCGAGTTTTAGCCTATTGGCATGATGTGGTATCATGTGAGGCTGTTGGTTATGTTGGGTGGTTTGTTGTTTGAGCAGTTCATACTGGGTGGGACGAGATTATCATATCAGGGATCAGTGCGATAAGGTTATGTGAAGTGTATATTAAAGAAAAAATACCATCATTCAGGTTCATAATGAAAGTGACGATTCTAGTCAAGATGAGGTATTCAAGGGTTTGTTAACTCTGCAGTGGAGTGTGAATTTTTGCGCGTTCCCTCCGTTGTTGTTGTATCGCCAGCATTATGGCAGGATGTCTGTATAATTGTTATGAGGTGCATCAGGAGCATCAGATTCGTGGACCTTGGCTAATAAGGTTTAGGGAGCGTCATTGTGGTCATACGATGAGTTATGCGGTGCATGGTGCCGGTTCAGCAAGGGTATGCAATTATGATCTGGTATATCGTGTGCTAGTTGATGTAGTGCTTTTATATTGAAACTAGGCCTGGCTAGATAAATTTCAGGTGTTTGAATGAATTCTGAGTTTATTATATGGATAAAGAAGAAATCTCCAGATTTGATCAAGTTATTGTGCTCGATTGGGTTGTGGTAGCACGGAGGCGCTCGAGATGTTAAACAGTGATTTTAGGTAACTCCAGAGTAGTTCTTAGCACGTTCGAGGATGAACGTCAATTTAAGTGGGGGAGAATGTAACGACCACCGATCATTTTGTGCCCTAGCACGTCGTTCAGCGATTTGAAGGTGTGAGCAGCTTCGTTTCAGGTATTATGACCCGTGGGCGTGGCCGGAATTGAATTCCAGGAAGTTTAGAACTGATTTGGAAAGAAAATTCTCATTTCAGAAGCCTTAAGTTGGAGAAATCAACTAAGATTGGAATTTTGAGTAAACGATCTCCGAATCAGGATTTGAAGATTCCAGCAAGTTGGTATGATGATTTCGAACTTGGGTGTATGTCCGGATCGGGTTTTGGATAACCCGGGAGAGTTTCGGCGTATATTATGGAAGTTAGCATTTTAGAAGGATTTCATGAATTTGAGCTTGAAGTGCATATCAATGAGGTTGATGTCCGTTTGGGATTCCGAGTCTGGGAATAGCTTTGTTTGGTGATTCTGGAATTGGGAGCGCGATCGAAAGTGAATTTGGATGGTTGTAGGTCATTTTAGAGTCATTTGCCTAAACATATAAATTTGAAGGTTTTTGGAAAATCCGGCTGGAAGTGGAAGTTTTGATATCGAGGTCGGAATGCGATTCCGAAAGTTGGAGCAGGTCCGTAATATTGAATATAATTTGTGCGCAACATTTGAGGTCAATCAGACGTGATTTGATAGGTTTCGTCATCGAATATAGAACTTTGAAATTCTAAGTTCTTAAAGAATTGGATTTGAGTGCGATTCGTGATTTCGGAATTTTTTTATATGATTTGAGGGCTCGAGCAAGTCCGTGTCATGTTTTGGGACAAGTTGGTATAATTAGACAGGGTCCCGGGGGCCTCGGGTGGATTCCGGGTGGTTAACGGATCAAAGTTGAAGTTGGAAAAAAGCTGAAGTTGCTGTCATCTGGTGTAACCGCACCTGCGAGGCCTTGATCGCAGGTGCGGTGTGGGCGCCGCATGTGCGAGTGTGGGCTTGGCTTGGCTTGGGACCATAGGTGCGATGGATATTCCGCACCTGCGAAGTCGTAGGTGCGGACCGTGGGGTGCAGGTGCGATTTGGCTGAAGTTGAGGAAAATCGCAGGTGCGGGAGATTTGGTCGCACCTGCAAGATCGCATGTACGGAGGAAGGACCACAGGTGCGGAAACTGACCTGGTCAGAATGTTTTTAAATGAGAATTTTGGGTTCATTGCCTTCATTTATTCATGATTTTGGCGATTTTAGAGAGCTTTTCAAGGGAGATTTCACCAAGCATCAAGAGGTAAGTGATTCCTTCTCATTTCCAAGTTGAATACTAGATCATTACATGAGTTTGATATGGAAAATTATGGGAAAATTGGATTTTTTGAAGAAAAACCTAGAAAGTGTAAAATTTGGATTTTAGCCACGAATTGAGTATGAATATTTGAGTAAATTATATATTTGAGTTAGTAAGGCTATGGGTAGAATGTATCTTCGAGAAATTTTAGATTCCGGGCACGTGGGCCCGAGGGCATTTTGGTCAATTCTCCGAGCGGGTTGGGAAAGTATATAATCTGAATTTGTTGTGAGAATTAGGATGAATTTTCATTGCTTTTCCATTATATGGTAGTTTCGAAGTGTTGTGCGTCCGTTGGAGTCATCGGAAGGGCTTGGAAGCCAGCGTTGGAATTTCGGAGCGAGGTAAGTCTCCTTTCTAATTTTGTGAGGGGGAATCGTCCCCCTAGGTGAATTAAATCAGTATATGCTATTATCTTCGGGGGATACGTACGCACGAGGTGACAAGAGTCCGTGCGTAGCTACTGTTATGCCATGTTCGGGTAGCCTAGGACCCACTAGCATGCTTTATATGTGTAGTTGTAACCCTGCATGTAATATTAAACTGCTAATATGTCCGAAAACATAATTTAATGTCTAAAGGAAAGCTAGAGCTCATATTGTTAACCTTCTAAGAAAAGAATTATTTCTGATGTGAATATATGTGTACCTGGACTGGGTTGTATTATGGAGTATCACTAAACTTGACAAATGAGTTTCAAAAATAAAGATTTCAAAATCTATATTTCATGTTTCTTTTAAAAAGGATTTTTACCACTTTCCTGAGAAAATCTGCTTCTTGATAAAAATGAGGATGTATTATGTGAATGTGTGTACATATGAACACCTGAGTCGCATGTATGATTCGCGAGCAGTCTAGCCTTATTATTTTTGTGTTGACCACATCGCGTAATCGATTCACGAGCGGGGAAAATAGCTGCATTTATGGTTCGAGCCGATCGACCCTCGGTAGTGCATAATTTATTATTGTTGGTCCGCGCTGTTCGACCCTCGGCATTGCCTGCGCATGATATTTGCTGCGTAGTTGCTATGATATTTGCCTGATTACTGGCCTGAAATATTAAATTGTCGGTTGAAAGGACAAAGACTTGGAGTTATTAAAAAGACTTTTGGAAGAAGTTGTTCCTTCCGTTGATTTATTATTATTTGATTAAATCACTATGTTGATTAATTGTTAATATGACCAAGATATGAAGTGTTAAATGTGAACAAAATTGAAGTATGTTTAAATCCTGTTTTATAAAATGCCTATGATAAAATCATGCTTAGTGTCACTCGTAAATATTCTAGAATTGACCTTTTGTAAGTGTCTAAATTGACCTCTCGTTGCTACCTCTCCGAGGTTAGGCGGGCGACTTACTGAGTACACGTTGTTTTTGTACTCATGCCGCACTTGCTGTGCATTTTATTGCACAGGTACTTTCATAGCAATGTGGAGGACCCGGAGACTTAGGCGAGCTGCATCATCCGGAGGCGATCCGCAGCTGACAGAGTCACCTTCATACTGTATCTATTTCATTTTAAATTTCCTTGTCCAATTGTATTTCGGAGAGGCTTTGTAATGATTGTTGAATTCTTAGAGATAACTCATGTACTTGTGACACCGGGTTCTGGGATATGTATTGAGATGTAATTTCTTAAGTGAAATCTTTAAATCACCATTTTAAATTAACAGACTTTTATTTGATTATCATGTAATAAAGTGAACGGAAGTGTTTCCATAAATGTTAAAAACCGGAAAGTTATTCCAATTTATTAATGATTTGGCTTGCCTGACATTGATGTCTGGCGCTATCACGACCTTAGGGATTTTGGGTCGTGACAATCTGCCTCTTCTTCTTTCTTCTTTTTTATTCAATAAATTTTTCTTTATCTGAAAATTAAGAAATTAATTTAAAATTCTTTTCGTATTTTTTCTGTTGCGAATTGAATAGAAAAAAATCATAGAGGATGTTGAAGATTAAAATGAAAAATTAAAATAGAAAGACAAGGAAACCAAAAAAAAAAAAGGAGAGTAAATCAAGATCGAAGAGAGTTAAATTTATAGTGTATCTATGAATGAGAATTCAATGAAAAAAATATAATTAAGAGGAATTTAATAATTAATTAAATATTTTTTAGTGTAATAAATAATGAGTAAGGAAAAAAATGTGAATAGACAAAAAGAAATGAAAAAGTTAAAAAATCAAAATTTAAATAATTAGTGACGTGGCTCTAACGTAGCGTTGATATGGCTCTAATGTGGCACTGATGTGGCAATGATGTGACGCGTGTGTAAAACACATCACATTTTAAGACTGATATTATAGTGTTAGGGTGTTATTTAATTCACTTCGAACAAGAATAGGAGAATAAAAAAACACCCGATTAATTTAAGTGTTCCAACTTATATTTTGAACAAATTTAATAGGGTCTTTATATATGTTGCCAAACATAAATGACTACAAAGTTTGTTGAGAGTGAGGCATTTATGTTTAGACTTTAGAGCTCATAGTAATGACACACTAAGTTCTTTGCTTTTTTCTGTAAATTTTCTTCTTTCATTTACTTTTTCTTGTTTTTTCCCTTTTTTAAGGGGACAAGTCCACTTAGAAGGGCCAAAAACTAGTCCCAAGTACGTACTTTACATCTTGATTCTTGTCCGTCACATCTGGAATTAGAGTACTAAAATTAATATGTAAAGACAGTTAGTGGTGGTAAAATTGTTAAAAAGTAATAATAATTATGCATATTATTTATTAAAAAATGTGTTGGATAATAAACTATCTAAAAACGCGTCAAATATGAATAAGAATCATATTATCTATTTTCTAAATGGATAACCACCGGATAACTAATGGGTTTAACTTTTATATTTGTAAAACCTCAAATTAGAGGTTCATCAAGTTTGGGAGACATAAAATTCTCCCAAAAATGATCATATTCAAAAGTCATGGATAATATGATTAATTACCTATATTATCTGTCAGTTAATAATATATTCTTTATCCGTATTAAATATGAATCGAGTTGAATAATTTATCTATTTTTTTATTATTCACTTTCGACGCATCCCATATCCAATCTGACCCGCCCATTTACCACACGTCGAGACAGCACTGTATACTCCTAATATAGGCAGACATTTAAGACACACAAAAGTAGGTTAGCTTTACGAAGATGCCGTTGCTTGAACTGAATCAGGATTTGGGACTTTTGAGTTGTAACCTTTCGCCCTAAAAGATTTTATTTAGAGCTATATATTTATATTTATGGTATAACTCTAATTATAAAAGAAAATCTCATGATTAGTTAATTAACTGTTTTTGATTTGATTTGTTCCGAGATTTATGCTATAATCTTCGATCAGTCACGAATATCTCGCTTTTATGTTGTAGTGCTATGTTCGATCTTGCTCGATGTCTATCTCATTTGGCTTCGACCGCTACTAGTCTCGATCTCGACAAGTACTTTGATTCTGAACTCGGTACCTTATCCTCGTAATTTAGTTTGTTCCGTCACGAGGCCGACCTCCGATACAACCTCTTGATCTCGGCCAATAATAAAATCGGATGAGCTCGATTTTTAAACTTAACATTGTTTATTTAGTGCACACCTAATATTGGACGAGTTATAACATAACCGAATTAATATGATTTATATTAATTCGACCTATTTTAACCCGTCAAATGTAAGTTAACTTACTCGTTTGATATATAACCCTACTTGCTTGCCATTTTGCCTTTTGGAGCTTCACCAATAAGGTGGTAAAGTAACAGCCAAATCAGGTAGGACGTTGAAAGCGGCGGCGGAGTTAGTGTAGAATCGTGGGTTCGGTCAATCATCTTCAAGAAAATTATTGAATTCATATAAATTAACTATAGTAATTTAGAACCCAATAACATAAATTAATTATAATACGGAGCTCACAAGCTTTAAATTATTGTTCCGTCTCGCTCAGGTAGAAGTTTCTCAAGTTAGGAGTCCTCCCAAAGACTCATAGATAAAGATATATTATATGTAGACTAGATATATTTTATTTATATGGTGGATCGTTAATTTGACTTGCATGCCTGAATGCATAGAGAAAAACTTGGGACTAATTATCAGATTCTTCAGCAAATACTTGTTCACACCAGTCACCTAACTTGTTATCCATAATAATTCTTTATTTGAGTGGAAATTAACCCAACCCATCAATCTATCTATTTCTTGGCTCATATTAATGTGAAACATGAACACCCCCAACTATCAGATAGCTTTCGACTTTATTTGTTTATGTCTTTTATCTTTTAAAAGTTACTTTTGTGAATAATGAAAGATAATAAGTAAAAGTGGAGTGAGACTTTGATTGAAATAATACTTTACATCATTATGGGTAACGGTGGAGTTACAACATTCTCTCGTTTTTTTAAGAATTTTATATTTCAAATTTACTGATCCGACTAATTCAGATTCACGCTGAGTAAGTTCTATTAAAAGAAAAGTTGCCCAAGTTTCTTTAATTTATGGGATCTTTACTCAAATAGTCGATCATCTCCATTGTTTACTCTTTCTAATCATATACGTTTTTACATATATAATACTTAAATTATATACATATTATATTTTGCATCGACTATTTTTAGTTTAAGTGGTTAAATATACGACTATTTGGGTTAAATCTTCTTAATTTATTTACAAAACTTGAACCCAAGAGCTCTAGAACTATAACCTTTTGATATTCCTATAGACGTTGTTGGTCCTATAATATTTGAGATCCTAAAATATGTTCTATAATTTCGTAAATCAATCTTTTACATAGTAAGAAAGAATATGCTATCTTGTCCTTCTAGAGAATCTTCACAGTTTGACCCCAACAATTATTTTAAAAAACAAAAAGATAGAGTGAACTTCGACCTACTGCATAAGTGGATATGTCAAACACTCAGCCATAAATTAACATCTATAAAACGCAGCAAATTAATTTGCTATATCATCAATCTCATTCTAAAGTCTTGCTTATACTTCAAATATTCTTCTTAAGATGGCCTTTTATTCGCGACTTTATTATAGTTTCTACTTGTCTCTGTTAACGTTTTCACTAATTAGACTCTCTTCGTCACAGCTGTCTTCGGATTACTATGAGAAATCTTGTCCAAAAGCTATTTATACAATTAAAAACACAGTGACAAATGCTGTGGCGAAAGAGCATCGCATGGGGGCCTCTTTACTCCGCCTTCATTTTCATGATTGCTTTGTTAATGCATGTTTCTATCTAATACTTTGCCTTTTGGTTTGCGTTTTAATATATTTTGTGCATGCGCGGATTATTTGTGACATATATTTGTTTTTCACAACTCAATTTATTATATTACAAATTAAACTAGTGCGGGCAGGCGATACAACTAGTTGAACGAGAATTCATGAATTATATGTGAATTGCATTTTTCCATTATATTCTATAATTAAATTATAGGAAAAGAAGGAATTACCAAGGGCTGTCACATAAACAAAAAATTAACATTTGAGACTAATATCCTGGATGTATACGAAGTACGAACTAGTTTCTATCTTGCCCAAGTAGGATTATTGTTTCATATGTAATTTATTTATTTATTTTGAAATAAATATTGGGGTTATTTGATTCTTATCATAGCACATTCTTCTTGTTTAACCAAAAAAAAAAAAACGTCTTTGAGGGCGTTTGGACATAAGGATTATAAAATTTCGGAAAAAAAAGGAAAATAGCATTTGAAAATTAGAGTTGTGTTTGGATATGAATATAATTTTAGGCTGTTTTTAAATTTTTGTGAGTGATATGAAGTGAACATTTTGAAAAATAGATTTTTTTGGATTTATTTTAAATTTTCGAAAAAATTCGAAATTCAGATTCAAGTGAAAATTAAAAACTTCATGGTCAAACACTGATTTTAAAAAAAAATTGGAAATCTTTTTTCATGGCCAAACAGGCCCTTTATGTAAAAGTAGAGATGGGCTGTATTTTCCTTTTATACAAACTATCAGGATTAATATTTATATGACACTGAAAATATCTACTTAATTACTTTTGATTGAATATTTTCCAAGTAAAAGGCTTAAGAATTAAAAAGTAGTAATATCTATTTTTGACAGGGATGTGATGGATCAATACTATTGGATGATACTTCAGATTTCACAGGAGAGAAGACAGCAAAACCAAATTCAAATTCATTGAGAGGTTTTGATTTGATTGATACAATCAAGTCTGAAGTAGAGAAACTATGTCCTGGAATTGTTTCTTGTGCAGATATTATTGCTATTGCTGCACGAGACTCTGTTGCAATAGTAACTACTTTAAAACTCTATCTTCCCTCTCCTAACCTAAACAAGTTTATAATTTCTTCTATTCACTTTCAAAATCCACAAGTTTATGATTTCTTCTATTCAATTTCAACATCCTTAAGGATTTGAGACAGTATATAATTATTATATAACCTACATACATCGGCTAGAAAAAATATACGGTGAATCCAGCCGGCTATTTCTCTAAAAATCCCTATATTTTTATGACCTTTTTCACTTTTTAGCCCACGGCAAAAACTATTTATATTTGGTAGTTGAAATAAATGTATAACCTACGGAACGTATATATCTATATATGTTTTGCTATTATTTTGAGAACGACTATACAGTGTTATTTTCCTATGTTTATAGGGCGAAATTCAAAAATAGCCAGATTTACAAGTAGTAATTGAAAAATAGCAACTATTTCAAAAGTAATCAAAATTTAGCCATTTTTCATTAAAAGATAAATCTGAAGGAAAATACTGCTCAATATCCGAAAGATATTCTAGCATAATATATCGGAGTTCGAATTTTTTTACATGTGATCTTCCATACACAGGTGCTCCAAGCTCCAGTATATTATGCTGGAACTTTATGTGTTGCAGCAAAATAGTGGCTATTTTTAATGACTTTGCGAACACTGACTATTTTTTTTTTATTACCGATTCGAAAACTGGCTAGCTTGTACTATTTTCACATATTGATAGCTCAATGAAGTTCCTTTGGGCTTGGTGCAGCTAGGTGGGCCTTCGTGGACTGTCCAATTAGGTAGAAGAGATTCTACAACAGCAAGTTTAAGTTCAGCAAATAGTGATATCCCTTCTCCTTTGATGGATCTTAGTGATCTTATTACTAATTTTGCCAATAAAGGCTTCACTGCTAAAGAAATGGTTGCCCTTTCAGGTAATTAACAATTCTTTTATTTTTCCTGTTTAAAGAACATTTTGTGTAATTTATTATCTTTTTAGAAATAATTTGAATTGCGTACTTGGGCTCGAATATAAGCTGGTTTAAGCATTTTTCTAATGACTTTTCACTTAAACACGTTTACTTTGATCAAGATTTATATTATTCTGTTTCTAATATTTTTTGAAATTCAGTCTCCATTCAACTTATGTCGTTCTTCTTTCTCCTTATAAAAATAATTTTTTTTATTAGTTTAAATAAATTTTAAGAAATCTTAGTCATTCTAAGAGAAAAATATTTATCCGAATTTTTTTACCAAATATATCTACAATTTATTATCCCTTTCTCTAATTTTGAATATGTAATTGCTTAGTTTGTACAATTAGGGGTCATTTGGTTGAGAAACAAGTTATCTTATGATTAATTATAGCGGGATTAGTTATCCCACCCTCCCATAGAGATTAAAAAGAATACTACAATCTCAGGATAACTAATCCTGGGATTAGCTATATCCCAACCAAATATGGGCTAAATTCATCTCAAATAAAATCTCGGATTAATTATCCCTTATCGACATTAATTTCAGCACTATACTCATGAACTATTTTTAATCAACTAAACCAAACATACTCTAAATACAAAAATTCATATATTCGACTCCCCAATTATTTAGTTGATTGATTTCGAAAAATATCCAGGTGCTCACACAATAGGTCAAGCACAATGTACAACATTCAGGGAACGTGTATACAACGAAACAACCATCGATTCATCGTTGGCTACATCGTTGAAATCGAATTGTCCGAGTACAGGTGGAGATGACAGCCTTTCACCACTTGATGCAGCCACCCCTGCAATATTTGATAACCATTATTTCATCAACTTAAAGAAAAATAAAGGGATTCTTCACTCGGACCAACAACTATTTAGTGGTGGTTCTACACATTCTCAGGTTACTACTTACAGTACTCGTCCTATAACATTTGCTGTAGATTTTGCAAACGCTATTGTCAAAATGGGAAACTTAAGCCCACTTACTGGAACCAACGGCCAGATTCGCACCAATTGCAGGAAAATCAACTAAGGCTTCGGCAAAACTCAATAACTCCGCCTCTTATTCAGCGTGCACTTATTAAATTGTAGTAGTATTAATTATGTATGAACTCAAGTTTGTAAGTGTTTGTATTTTCTTCTAAGAACAACTGTTTGCGAGAATAAATAATTTACACTTGTCTTGAAAATAGTACTTCCATTATTGGCCATCACTTTTCTTTTTTTTACCTTGTATTAAAAATCTAAAGTTGACTGAAAAATATTGTTCAAGGGGCTACCAGAGAGTATTATTTTTCGACTATTAAAAGTTAAGGGGAAAGTGGAATATACTCTTCAAAAATATATCCTCCAATTCTTTTCAGCAGCTGATAAGCTTCTAATTGATGCTTTTAAAATTGTTTTTATGTCACAAACTAATAGAAAATTAGACTAGTTTTCTGTTGACAACCCATATCTTGAGATTGAAGAACTATAAGAATAATCTTGACAAAGAAAGGAAAAATAAAAATAAAAATAAAGATGACTCGACCCCTGATTTAACACATATAATTAATAATATCTCCGTCTAAGCTGTTCTTATGCCATTCATCTACGTTGACTCCCAATATGAAATTATTTTAATATAATGGCCATATTAAAAAAGCTGCCTATTTTCCAAGACAAAATGCGAATCTTACTTAATGACTGCATTGAAACTAATTAATGACCCATGTGATTACTTGATAATATGAATAGTGTCGACCTAATTTCATATTAAATAGCCGTCCATCCAATTTCTTAAACTAAAAATAGCCAGCGAATATATAATCTCTATATATTGGCTAGAAAAAGTAAACATTAAATTTGACTGGCTATTTTTGTAAACATATATACTAAGATCATTCTTAAAATACAACTATAGCATTTCTGAATGATCCAAATTAAACCCTCATTACTTAATTTGATGAACTTATGAAGTGGAGCCGTATTAAATTCTATCATGTTCGTTCTACAAGAATAAGATCTCAGAACTTAGAAATAAAAAAATTATATTTGTGATTCTTCCCCTTATTGCCAATAAAGTTCATTAATTAGAAAGACAAATTATTAAATACTAGAGCAAAAGAGATCCAAATTGAGGGAGTAAATGACATTTAGAATTTCATATACACTAGTTTGAGATTGAGGGGTATAATTGTTGACATTTTAGTGTATAGATAACAAAAAATTACCATATTTTTTTTCAATTAGCAGATTTTTTTTATTTGTACTTGCCAATTTAGAAAATTCGAGTGGAATAGTCAGCCGATCATCTATATCATCCTACTATGTTGATGAGCTCCACACGCCAAGAAAATGCAACCACGTAGTTTAATAAAAAGTAATACAACTAAATTAGGGAAATAAAAGATAATTACTTCGATTTTAATTGATACCATATAGAACTAACAGATGTTGAACACTAGTGTTTACCTTTAAAATCGGATAACAATTAAACTTATAAGTGGTTTTAAGCACGTGTGATTTTACCTAATACCAATTGATAAATACAACGATAAATGATATAAATTAACAGTAAAGTAAAGCAAACCAAATGCAATTCAGCCCTCGAGCTAGATCGCTCTCGAACCGGTTGAGAATAGAGTTATGAAATATGGAATAAACTGATAAACAAGAAAGTATACGAGAGGAAGAGTATTATATTGCTTTGATATGCGAGAATCAGATGATTACAAATGATTAGAACCTCCTTTATATAGTAAAGAAATTTCACTTATGGTGCAATTCTAATTACAGAAGGAAATCTCATGATTAGCTAAATAATCATTCTTGATTTGATCCGTTCCGAGATTTCCTCCATGAGCCTCGACTAGTCACGGATATCTCGGATTTCTGTTTTCTATCTTCGGTCTTGCTCGATGCCTATCCCGTTCGGTCTCGATCATCACTGGTCTCGATCCCGACAGGTACTTCGAATCCTGAACTCGGCGCTTTATTTTCATGTCTCGGTCCGATATAATACGGGGCCAAACCTCGATCCATCCCCTGGTCTCGGTTAATCAGTAAAATCTGGTGGGTCCGGTTTCAACCGTATATAGATAGTCCCTGAGAAGAAACGAATTGAGTCTTCGATCTTTAGCCCCGATTTGTCATGACATCATCACCGTGACGTAAGCGACAGAGGTGATCGAAACGTCCGATTGGTACAGTTCTCCAGGTTTTTAATGTGTGTCAGTTGACGGTCGGCCACTACCAGCTTTGAATTGTCGCCGTGAAACCCATAAATAGGCCTCTTTTCCATTCTTTCAAACTTTACTTTCAATCTCTTATGCTCTAATATTCAGATCTCTTTTCACCCTTTAAGTTCTTCTGCAACTCTTCAAGTTTCATTGTTAACCCCTTTTTGAAACACCAACTACTATCATCTTCATCCTTCTTTAATCCCACAACCAAATGGCGAAAACGTTAAAGACAGTGCAATAAAAAGAAACCGCTTCGTTCATCTCCGCCGGCGAGAAAACACCGGTGAAGTCACACCCTGAGGAGTGCGTTCCCATGGGGTGCGTCAGCAGTTCTAATTTTAAGATCGAGAAAAATTCGTCGGTCAATGGTTGATACGAGCCGATATTGAGATACATATGCTCGATATCTGAGAACTTCCTTAAGCAAGTGAAGAAGAACTATGACTGGAAAGGCAAGGAAGTGGTGATACCTGCCCCCGAAGAAGACATCACTATCCACGTGGAAGGGATTTTGAGTGTTTACACTTACCCTTTCACGCTGGGTCCCCTCGATCCAGTTATTGTTGATTTCTGCTAAAAATACCGAGTAACCCTAGGACAAATTTATCCTCATTTTGGAGGATTGTTATTATGCTCCAATTTTTTGCAAGCAATATCGATGGGCTCCCTTTCACCCTCGATTACCTTATTAGTTTGTACAACCCCGACTCTTCTGAGGTGGGCTAATAAAGCTCTAGCACCGGGCTACCAAGGCACTAATTTCGAGCCTAGATGAGGACAAAGATCGAGGCTGGATGGGTCGGTCCGTCCGAGTGAGGACCCCGGACCTGATTCCGGCCGAGAGCATGTCGTTTCCAGAGAAGTGGAATATGAAACGAAAGTACGATTCCACTATTAGCTTCAATTTATTATTTTTTCTTCTTCATTTTTTCTCATCGACATTCTGTTTCTTGGTGTAGCGGTTGCTTGGATGCCCGGTGCAGTCCCTCACCTCGAGAAATGGGTCAGGAGTTTGGCCTCGACTTCTACGTATGCTAAGTGCACACGGCGCGACATCTCAAAGGGCAGGTGGGAGGCCGAAAATCAAGGTAAGTCTCGTCTCGTACTTACTTATCCATTAAAGTGTTTTTCCGAGCTTACTCGGTTTCCCTATCTTTTGTAGGTCTTGGGAAAGAAGCGACCATGAGGCCCCCGTCCAACACAAAACGTAATTCTTTTGTCTGTGGAGTCAGCCCAACTCCTAAGGGAGGAAGATGAAGAAGAAGAAGAAGAAATGAGGACGACTCCAATCTGGTGGCTCGAGTACGAGCTAAAATTGAGGGTCAGAAGGCCACCAGATCGGTCGAAGCTGAAAATACTCTGCATCAATCTGACCGGATCCAAGATGGGGATTCAGTCGAAATTCTTGAGTGAATTGGAGCCGAAGGTTCCTCACCTCTTGGTGAGAAGGCGGCCGAAAAGGCTATGGAGGTCGGCTCCTAGGTTCCTTGTGATGAAGAGAATGCCCCAAGAGACGGGCAATAGAGATCGGAGACTCCCAGTCGCTTCCTTCATTTTCCGAGGGGATGATTCGGGAGGTTCGGGCCAAGAAGACTCCTTATGTTTAAGGAGCCCACGAAGAGGAGGATCTCTTCCTTAGTTATTTTGTCGGGGTCGAGGATGCCGCTAGCCTAAGCGATTTGGAGATACCGAAGAAGGATACGGGCGAAACTTCCTCAAGTTTCAGACTGGCCAGTCAATTTTCGGCCCCTAGAGTCAGCCCCGGGATCAAATGAACAATCTTCATCTCGATCCCGGAGGATGCACGAGTTTTCTATGCCCCCGTAGGGGTGGCCAGTTATCTTCGGGGTCTGGTCATGGAGGAAGACTAAGCCCTGATGGACAAAGTGAGAGCACTGTGTCTTTTCAATGAGGCACAACAGGCCTTGAATCGGGTAAGCCTTAACTTCCTTTGCCGATATCATACTTGTGTTTTTTCTCTTATTGCCTAATTCCCTTTCTTCTATCTGTGTAGGCCTCGATGATTCATCATGAAGCTTTTTCTTGGTCTTGATCTGATTTTAGCCGATACGAGGACGATATTCAAAGGCTCACTGAGGAGAAGAACGCCCTTAAACTTCTCAGTGAGCATAAAGAAGAAGAAACAAAGGGCCTCCGAGCTGAGCTAGCCATGGCTCAGAAAGAACAAAGTGACCTGACCGAGCAGGTAATAAAAATCTTAGAAGCTCATGGCATCGGTTTGGGAGTGATGGCTAATGATTCTATCTCACAGGTCCAGCTTAATCTCGAGATAATCGGGCAGCTCCGTGGAGAGGTAGATGCGGTAAAGGTGCAAACCATAGCGTGGAAGCAAAATATGGACCGCCTTGCCTCAGAGAAGGAGGCTACTCGAGCTCAGTTGTCCTCGGCTGAAAGCCAGCTCCAAAACATGAAATAGAAGAACTTGGCACAAGCCAAGAAAATTGATGAGCTTCAGGCCCGGTTGATCACGGAACTTTCAGTGGCCAAATATGAGGTTGAGACTTGAGACGGCCAAGGCCGATGCTGAGGAAATCATGGCCGTCTATCGGTCCGACGCTGAAGCGCTCAAGCTTGAGCAAATAAAGTTGCCGATGTTGCTCAAGTTCGAGCATATTGGGTTGCCGAGCATGCTAATTGCTTGTCTCGAAGGGACACCCTCAAGGATATCCACGTTCATGGCTTCGATCTCACTGCCAAGATAAAAAATGCTAAAGAGCTCGAAGCCGACGCCAAGGTATTGGCCTCTTCTGATGATGATGACTTCCGGAGCGTGAGCGGTTCCGAGAACGGAGGGGACCCCAATGGTGAATATGCAACTCGTGGAGAAGATTAGGCACTTAGGAATTTTTTTCCTTTGAACTTTTTTATAGAACCTTGGCCGGGCCACATTGCCCTTGTAAATGATTTTGACATATATATAAGAATTTTTTCTTTCTGTCTGTCTTGTCTTGAGTGATTTTTCCTTATTTCTGCCTTATAAATTTTGCTTCATTTATGCCTTATAAAATAGTATTGATCTGTTCGAGGTTTAGGTATTTTGATCGAAACTGAATTAGTATAGTTCTTAAGATAAAATGAGTGCTTGCTCGAACTCGAAGTAAGGTAACCCTTAGGTTTTATTTGAGCGAGGATGATCTCTCGAATTCATAACAAGAAATGGCCCTTAGGCTATGTATTAGGCCGATATGGCCTTTGTAAAAAGAATGAGTTTTTCCCCTTTCCGGCTTGAAAAGTTTTTTGGTTATTCATAATGCCTTAGCACGAAATAAGTAATTGTTCGAGATTTCGAACAATATTGTACTCATTAGAGTTTTCGAGGCTTGATATTATCGAAGCCCCTTGTAATTTTTTCGAGGGTATCCTTTTTTAACCAGTTTATGAGAATATTCGAAGGCCTGTTTTATTACGGAATTTGGACGTCTCCGAACTGTGTCAATTTAGCGGTAGCCTTTTTAGTTTGGGATTTTATTTTCGGGATTATTTTCCTGTTTCACTTCGAGCTTGCCCGAAGTATCAGTCCCCAAGTGGGGTGGCCGTGGCCGTGGCCAATAAAAATCAAGAATTGCCTTTAAGGTCTTATATTCTCGAAGTGTTGATAACTCGACCTCGTCTATTTTTCGGACAACAGTCCCCAAGTGTGGGGTTAGTTGTTCGAACTTCAGTTATTGTTGGCCCTTAAGCCTGTTCTCATAATAGATCGAGAGTACAAAATTACAAAATAAAATTTTCGAAGGCATGAGATATTTGGCAAGGAAAAATACTTCTCTTAATAGATGATTATACATGCGTACATGTTTGATGTTAGTGCTCGAGCAACCTATACGGGCATGGTTCATTCGACCGTTTGGCCCTTACAAAATTTACTTATTGAGACCCCGTTGTCACGAAGTAATTTTCTTGCAACAAAGTTGACATTCGAGCGTGATGCCCCCCGTATTCAAGGTTGATTGTAAAGAAGCCTTGGATATTATTGAATAGCTCTAAGTTGGCACAAACAATGGTTGTCTCGTTGAAGAATCCATCGACACGTGCTTACAGACCTAAAGACTTCATGTTGAAGAATCCATCGACGTCCTCGATCGAACACCTGCAATTGGTTAATTTAAAATATAAATAAAAATGGAGAAGGTCGTACCTAAGCACTAGTATCATTTTAGGAGTGACACATTCCAGTTGTTTGGTAATTGCTCGTCGTTCATCATGCCGAGCTTGTAGGATCCTTTTCCGATGATGTCGAGGACCTGATATAGTCCTTCCCAATTTGGACCAAGTTTTCCTTTATTCGGATTCGAGTGTTGAGGGTGACTTTTCTTAGCACCAAGTCCCCAGTTTTAACGTGTCGAAGATAGGCTTTCGATTGTAGTACCTTTTGATCCGTTGTTTCTGTGCGGCCAATAGAATGAGGGCGGCCTTGCGTCTTTCATCCAACAATTCTAGGCTTGTATTCATGGCCTCGTGATTCGATTCATCTGTTGCATATCGAAACCTCAGGCTAGGTTCCCCAACCTCGACCGGGATAAGAGCCTCGGTACCATAGACTAATGAGAACGGTGTTGCCCCGTACTGGATTTTGACGTCGTGCGATATGCCTAAAGAACCCCGGGCAATATATCTCTCCATTTCCCTTTAGCATCGGTCAATTCTTAAGATTTAGAATAATGGTCTTGTTGGTCGATTCAGCTTGTCCGTTACCACCGGGATGATATGGTGTTGATAGAATCCTTTTAATCTTGTAATCCTCGAGAAACTTAGTCACTTTGCTGCCGATGAACTAATTTACATTATCGCTCACAATCTCGGCAGGCATCCCGAATCAGCATATAGTGTGGTCCCAAATGAAGTCTATGACTTCTTTTTCTCTAAATTTCTCGAAAGCATGTGCTTCATCCCACTTAGAAAAATAATCAGTCATAAATAAAATAAACTGAGCTTAACATGAGGCCGATGGGAGAGGGATGACGATGTCCATTCCCCATTTCATGAACGGCCATGGGTATAAGACCGAGTGGAGCTGCTCCCCAAGATGGTGAATCATCGGCACATACCTTTGACATTTGTCGCACTTTCGAACGAACTCTTTTGTATCCTTTTTGCATATCGGCCCAATAGTACCCTGCTCTGATAACTTTGTGAAACAATGGCTCGGCATCGGAATGATTTCCACAAGTGCCTTCCTGAATCTCCCGTAGGACGTAGTCGGTGTCTCCTGGTCCGAAACATAT
The DNA here is from genome assembly GCA_005239505.1 of Nicotiana paniculata. NCBI lineage: Eukaryota > Viridiplantae > Streptophyta > Magnoliopsida > Solanales > Solanaceae > Nicotiana > Nicotiana paniculata. The sequence goes on from MDKI01074989.1 coordinate 17,899, forward strand.
CGCCAACAATCTATCGAACATCCTCATAAATAGCGTTCACTCCTCGGCCAAAGTGAACCATGTTGTCTTTGTGCGCAGAGTTCTCGACTCCTTTAGATATGATGGGAGCTTCTCGTTCTTTAGATATTCGATGTACTTGTTTCTCCAATACCAAGTCAGGCTTGTAGAGTTTATTTCGGCATGGCCTTCTTCGATCACTGATCTCGAGTTGTACGACAGTCCCCGAGTTAATTTCATCATCTTCGACTGATGACCCCAAGTTTTCAAGGGCATCGGCTTCGTTGTTCTGTTCCCGAGGTACGTGTTGTAAGGTCCACTCTTTAAATCGATATAGAGTTACCTGTAGCTTATCCAAGTACCCCCTGCATTCGATCTTCTCGGACTTCAAAATTTCTGTTGACTTGGTTTACCACAAGTAAGGAATCACATTTGGCCTCGATGACCTCTGCACCCAAACTTTTAGCCAGCTCGAGATCTGCAATCATAGCCTCATACTCGGCTTCATTGTTAGTTAATTTCGAGGTTATGATAGATTGTCTAATTGTATTACCTGTGGGTGGCTTTAAAACGATGCCCAGCCTGGACCCTTTCATGTTCGAAGCACCGTCTGTGAAGAGTTTCCACACCCCCGATGTTGTACCGAATTTTAATAATAGTTCTTTTTCGACCTCGGGTACAAGGGCTGGCGTGAAGTCGGCCACAAAGTTTGCCAAGGTTTAAGACTTGATGGTCATTCGGGGTTGATACTCGATATCGTACCCGCTGATCTTGACTTCCCATTTGGCCAATCGACCCGAGAGTTCGGGTTTGTGAAAAATATTGCGAAGGGGATAAGTAGTTACAACACAAATTGGGTGACATTGGAAGTACAATTTTAGTTTCCTAGAGGCGCTTATTAAAGCGAGCGCTATTTTTTCTAAGTGTGGGCATCTGGTCTTGGCCTCACCTAAGGTCTGACTAACATAGTAAACAGGGAATTGCGTACCTTGCTCTTCTCGAACCAGGTCCCACTTACCGCTATTTCTGAGACTGCTAAGTATAAGTAGAGTTTCTCGTCCGCTTTCGGGGTGTGAAGCAATGGCGGGCGTGACAGGTATAGTTTTATTTCTTCTAAGGCTTGCTGGCATTCTAGGGTCCATGCAAAATTACTCTTCTTCTTAAGCTGTGAGAAGAACCAGTGACTTCTATCTAAGGACCTCGAGATGAATCGCCCTAGGGCGGCTATATGTGGACCCGTTAACCTTTGTACGACCTTGACATTATCCACGACAGTGATATCTTCGATGGATTTGATTTTATCGGGGTTGATCTCGATCCCCCGATTTGATACCACGAAATCGAGGAACTTTCCCGAGCCGACCCCGAACGCATATTTCTCCGGGTTAACCTTCATGTTGTACTTTTTTAGTATGTCGAAGGTCTCGTACAAATGTTTCAAATGGTCCTCTGCTCGTAGGGACTTAACTAACATGTCATCAATATAAACTTTCATTGATTTACCTATTTTTTTCGAACATTCAATGTATTAGGCATTGATAAGTTGCACGCATTTTTTAGTCTGAACGACATTACGTTATATATATAGGTGCCGTATTTAGTGATAAACAAAGTCTTTTTCTGATCCTCCAGGTTCATCTGTATTTGATTGTACCCGGAGTAGGCATCAATAAAACTAATAATCTCGTGGCTGGCCGTGGAATCGATCATGCGGTTGATATTCGGCAAAGGAAAAATATCCTTAGGACAGGCCTTGTTCAAGTCCTTATAGTCTATGCACATTCTAGGTTTATTTCCATTCTTAGGGACTACCACTACGTTAGCTAACCATTCGGAATATTTTACTTCCCCAATGGACCCTATTTTGAGAAGTTTGGTTACCTTATCCTTGATGAATGCATGCTTAACCTCAGACTGGGGACTTCTCTTTTGCTTTACTGGGCAGAACTTTGGGTCCAAGATTAGTCTATGGGTAGTGATTTTTTATGGGATCTCTGTCATGTCGAGATGGGACCAGGCAAAGAAATTCATGTTAGATTTAAGGAAATGAATAAGTTTTTTCTTAATCTCGAGGTTTAGCCCCGTGCCCAGGTAAACCATTTCGTTCGGGCTGGTGGTCGATCAACGTGACATGTTCCAACTCTTCGACCGTTGACTTGGTGACGTTGGAGTCAACGGGGAGTATGAAGGACCGAGGGATGTAGTAATCGACATCCTCGTCGATCCCTTGCTACTGCAAATGGGTCGAGGCCGGTGTCTGTGGTTGTTATTTGGCCTCCTACTTTCCTTTTGACTCCGATCCCTTTGCTGATGAGAGCGCTGATACCGATATCACTTCATCAACCGCAAATATCTCTTTGGCGGCATATTGTTCCCCATACACCATTTTTACTTCGTCCGGTGTTGGCAACTTCAGAACTTGGTGAAGGGTTGAAGGGACCACCCTCATGTTAGGAATCGAGCAGGGTGTTGTATCTCATATCGCCCTCGATCACGTGGAACTTTGTTTCTTGAACGGTCCCGACTACGTTTACGGGAAAGATAATTTCACCTTTGGTAGTTTCACTCGCCATGTTGAAGCCATTAAGAACCCGATTTGCGGGCACAATCTGATCTTGTAGGTCGAGTTTCTCCATGACCCTCGATCGAATATTGTTGGCCGAGCTTCTCGGATTAATCAAAACACGTTTAACTTGAATTTTATTCATAAGAATAGATATTACCAGTGTATCGTTGTGGGGTTGTGATATCCCCTATACTTATTCACCATTGAAAGACAAGGTCCCTTCTGGAACATAGTCCCGATTTTGCTTTTCCCTCCTGACTGACACCTTGGTGCGCTTGAATACGGGTCCCTGTGGAATATCGACCCCACCGACGATCATGTGAATCACATGTTGTGGTTCTTCCTGCTCGTTCTTTCTGTTTGCACCCCTATCTCTGAAGTGTTTTTTAGCTCGGTCGCTTAAGAATTCTCGAAAGTGGTCCTTGTTGAATGAACGAGCTACCTCCTCCCTTAGATGTATGCAATCCTCAGTTCTATGACCATGAGTACCATGGTATTTGCATATTTGATTAGGGTTCCTATGGGTCGGATCGGTATGTAGGGGTCGAGGCACCTTGTATCTTTGATCTGTCCAATGGACGATAATATAGCTGATGCATCGATGCTAAAGTTGTATTCTGATAGTCGTGGCGCTTCTATGGGCTCGACATGTTTATCGAAACCACCCTGATTTTTTACTGGTACTGATTATGCACATCGACCCAGGTCACAACTGGATACTCAATTAAGTTTTGCTTCAACTGACGTGAGGCCACCGAACTTCGCATGTTCAATCTTTAAGTAAAAGCTTGGACGACCCAGTCATCTACGACCGGGGGCAGGTCCATGCGTTCCATCTGGAATCGAGATACGAACTCTCTAAGCATTTCATTTTCTTTCTGTTTCACTTTGAAGAGGTCTGATTTCCTAGTCTCGACCTTTATTTCTCCGGTGTGTGCTTTGATGAAGGAATTTGTGAGCTGGCGAAGGAATCAATGGAATTGGGCGGCAAGTTGTGGTACCATATCATCACCCCTTTCGATAAAGTCTCTCCGAACTTCTTTAAAAAAAAACGGACTCGATCGTCATTTTCTAAATTGTTCATCTTTATTGCGCATGTATACAAAGTGACATACTCATTGGGGTCATTGGTCCCATTATACTTGGGAATTTCTGGCAGGCGGAATTTCTTTGGCATAGGTTTAGGAGCCGCGCTTGGGGGGAAATACTTTTGTACGAACTTCTTTGAATCTGAACCCTTCAGAATCGGAGGTGCCCTCGATATTTGGTCGACTTGGGAGTTATACGTTTCTGCCTTTTTGTCATTTTCTTCAATCTTTTTTCTCCCCCGATTCAATTCGCTTTGTAAGCTCTTCGAGCATCTTCATAATGATGGGGTCACTCACGATTCATTCTCATTTGGCTTCTCCGGTACTGGTTTGGCTCTGTGAACAACTTCTTGTAAGGGCTCGGGTTCAACCCCACTTGGTGCACGGTTCTGATTTTGCAGATGCGCTATAGCAACTTGTTGAGCTTCTAACATTTCAAATATCAGTTGAAGGCTGACTCCGCCGTCTTCGCCGCCCTGCATACATCGACTGCCTGATCAAATTTCTTTGTGGATACTTTTCTTGGGATCGATGCCCAGATTTGCATTTAGGGCGACATGGGAACTGACGTCGACGAGATTTGAAATCGGTACTCCCTCGAGGCTAGCTTGAGGCACTTCGATCCCTGGGACGGCTATATTGTCGTTTTCTCCATCAAAACCAAGGCCGTTGTCGGCGTGTGTGGGTGTTGCTTGTGAGTTCGGCATGCTGATCCTGAAATCAAAAACACTTATGAGATAAAGTGTAAAGCAGTGTGTGTTATGAGAGTTAATATCACGCAATCACTATTATCCTTAGCCCCACGGTGGACGCCAAACTGTTTACCCTTAAAATCGGATAACAGTTAAACTTATATATGGTTTTAAGGACACGCGATTTCACCTAATACCAATTGTTAAATACGATGATAAATGATAGAAATTAACAGTAAAGTAAAGCAAACCAATATTGAAATGTAATTCATCCCTAGAGCTAGATCGCCCTCGGGAATCAAATGATTAGAATTCCCCTTTATATAGTATAGGAATTTCACTTATGGTACAATTCTAATTACAGAAGAAAATCTCATGATTAGCTAAATAACTGTTCTTGATTTGATCTGTTCCGAGATTTCCGCCGTGATCCTTGACCAGTCACGGATATCTCGGCTTTCCATTATCATGCTATCTTCGGTCTTGCTCGATGCCTATCCCGTTTGGTCTCGATCATCATTGGTCTCGATCCCAATGGGTACTTCGAATCCTGAACTCGGTACCTTATTCTCATGTCTCAGTCCGATATAATACAGTGCTGATCCTCGATCCATCCCCCGGTCTCGATTAATCAGTAAAATCGGGTAACCGTATACAACTAGGTAATTTTCCAAGCTGAGGAAATTCTGATTTTGAGATTCTTCATCGTTTACTTCCTTCAATATGCAATCAGCCAATGATCAAATCAAAACTCAAACATGGTAAACCTAACGATATAAGATATTAATAGGGATTATTAGCTGCCTAAAGTTTATCTGTGGTCACTACTTTAATTTATCTTGACATCAAAATGATATTTGATTTACTTAAGGAATCTCTAAAAAGTTGCAAAATCTTTATGTTGTAAATTAGCGAATCTTCTATTATTCATTCTTTCAATTTTTATCACTATTCGTTAGACGACAAGATTAGGAGATCAGTTATTAGACTATAGAAAATTTTGCGAACAGAGGATTTACACGCGCGTATATATATTTTAAACTTTTGAGAAACTCTCTTTAAATGTCTCGGATAGGATATCGATGGTGTCCAGATAATTATTTCACCAAATACATGTTATCTCTAACTAGCACTTTTTTCCTGGCCCCTTACGTCTCAAATTACTTCATTTAGAATTTCTTCAACAGGTATCTCACAATGTAAATTAGCAAAAGAAGAAACGTTTAATATACATTATCAATGAAAGCTAGTGATACCAAATTAAGCTACAAAATAAAATGTACTTATATATGTGGATGATGTTATAAATTAGGCATTAAACAAAGCAAAAGGAACTGTCTTAATTAATAGTTACGGAACTGCTGCCATTACGCAACTGAGATAATCAAATTTCTGATCTGATCTCAAAGACAAAAAGGAGGAGACCAGGCTAGGCTTCATAGCTTTCGTAAGAACATATATGGATATTAGTAATACATGGATTAAAACGTTATTAAAAATTAAATAACTAATCTTAAGAATATATAGTAAACAAACTTTTATTTTGTTTAAAAAGAAACACAAATTTAAATTATAAAATATAGGTTAATTTTTAACACAACAAACCTGATATCCAGAAAGAAATAATCCCTACATTTGAATTTCGAATACTAATTATCTCTACTCCTATATTACAATTTTTGCATTATGAAATTTTTCGTAACTTGTCTTTAAACCAAACGACTTTAATTATAAACAAGTTCGTCATTTTTCTTGTATATTTCCATTTTTATAGCCAGAAATAACTTCCTAGAAAATAAAGACTGCTCCATCAAAATCAGAGCTCACCCCTACTTCCCAATAAATTTTCGTCTACTAACTTTTTAAGATTTCCATAGCCAGACAACCAAACTAGATTATTTTTGTGGGAACAATATTTCAGAAAAAAAAACCCTAAAGAAACAAAGGGTAATTTTGTTATGCATGTATGTCAAAACTTTGCAAGAAATGTCTCTTCTAGATACAAAAACAAACATATGTTCGATCACAGGAGCAGATAATTAATTAAGTAACACAAAAAATAAATCAATGAATGTGTTCCCAAATATTTCCACAACACAAATCACTCATCAAAATCTCAAAAAAAAAAACCTCCATGCCATAGCCACAAATGGACATACATAAGAAATGGCTGAATAAATTGTATATATATAATACTCTAATTTGTGACAAAGTAGGTTGAAAATTGTGAACTAAAATTTCCAAATGATTTCCCTCAACACTAAAAACAATTCTGTTTCATGTGACACAGTTAATTACTGGTCAAAATACGATATGCTATTATTATGAATAGCGGCACTAAAGTTTGCCCCCGCACTAGAAGGGGGCGTATACAAAGATGAAACGGAGGAAGTGGAAGAAGAAGAGGAGACTACCACCACAGACGGCAACGGAGGCGGTGGCGGCGGCGGCGGAGTAGGCGGAGCTTGTGGCAGCTGATCAGTCACAGATGTGGAGATAGATGCTATAAGACTATTGGCAGCTTCTCTATATTTGTATCTGAGAATCTCAGACCTAATTGCATTAAGCTCAGCTTGTAAAGTTTGAAGTTGTTGTTGTAAAGTTGAAATTGCACCCATGCATCCGTACACTGGATCCCTTAGCCTCACGTTTGCTTCATATACCAAACTATTTGCTGCATCTGCTCTTTGACCCACTGGTACCTCCTAATTAATCAATATTTTTCCAAAAAAAAATGAAAGAAGATCACCCAACAATTTTGAGAAAGGGGTTTAACTGTGCAAAAGATAAAAGAATTTTTTCACTATTAGGTCATCTAAAGACGATAACAATAAGTAATTTATATTTTTTGAGATTAGTTACCGGAAAGTTTATATACTAAATTAAAAATTTTGAATTTTTTATACCATCATATTAAAGTAACATGATACAGTAGGTAGATTAACTATTCTTAGAAAGCTTAAATTGCTAATCTTGAAAAATAAAGCAATTGACCTGTATAACTAAGTTAGAATACATTGGACGTGTAAAAAAAATCATACTATTGGTGCATTTAATTGAAATCCACCTAAAAAAAATAAGACAAGTAACTTTGTATAAGAAGTTAAAATACACTAAATCTGAAGTTCTTTATACTATCAGTGCATAAACGTTAAATCGTAAAAAAAAAATTATAGAAGGAAAAAGGATAAAGTGTAAATTAGAGTGACCATTTGTTTATTGAATTATTTGAAAGAGATTGTTACACAAGTTCGTAGCCGACCAAATTTTTAGTTTATTTTTTTATCCGGTATACATTAATTATACATTAATTATACATAGTTATATATATATTTTACATAGGCCGATCATATTTAGTTTACGAGCTTAGGTGGGTGGGTTAATTATTGTATTTTGAGGAAATGGTCACATACCAGGAGCAACTTGGAAACATTGCTAGCACCAAAGACTTTATGAACAGCAGCAAATTTCTGGGGTTCATGTGGAGAAAAATAAGGAGAAAATGGGCATTCCTCAGCACATCTTCTTCTTAAAAGTTTACAAGCAGCACAAGGTGTTATTGTGTTTAAAGTTGTTCCTGCTGCAGGCCCCAATATCTGTCTTCTCCCCATTTGTTGTTGCATATGTAGCACTGAAGATGCATCTATCTCTGTCTTTAACTTCTTCCCAATCTCATCCAATCGATCCCTATTCATAACTACAGTGACGGAGTCAGAATTTCTATTAACAATGTCAAAATACAAAAAAAGTAAATATACAGAGAAAATAAGGGAATTTAACAAATTACCTAGTAACACAATATAATTTTCCAGCGAAGGAATATCGATACTCATTAGACCTAATTGATCTAGTTTCTTAAAGGTACAAAGAAAAAGAAATAATTATATTTGACCATGTAAATATTAAGATAATTACCTTTCTCTTGACATTCAAGAAAACCTCAGATTAGCTCCTTTGATGGAAGATAAATTGGAAATATGAGAGTATTAAGAGGGAGAGAGGAAGGATCAAGAAAGAAGAGAAGGGGGAGAAAAGGAGTGCTTATATTAAGAGGCAAGACAATTAAAGATTATCAGAGATAATTAATGTTCTATCAGAAGAACTAAACAAATATATATATATAGCTTACTCTATATTAAAGACGGTGAAAAATTAATTTATTAAGAGAAGTTTCTGATGAAGAGACAATTAGTAAGGAGAAATATAAAGAAGATGGTTTTGCAGATTTAAAAAAATGAAAGAGAGAGAGAAGTGCCAGCCGAGTCAAAGCTATCCCACGTGTGACTAATTACACCTATTGACTTTTGAAAAAACCAACTGAGGTTTGCTTGATTGCTTCACCCACGTTGATATGCCTAACAAATGGTTGTTACTTGTTGTATTGTACCGTATTATTACTTTAAATATGATAATTATTTTGATTGTTATTTAAATTTATTATATCGTATCGTTAAATTCGTAACGACGATATGTGTCATTTTATGTGACGATCGATTTGGTATGGTCGCGTCGTTACCTTGTCTTTTTCTCTCAGTATCACCCTTCATTATCATTAAATAATTTTATTTTATCATTTACCTTACCTTTTTATATACCATATCATAATTTTAAAAAAAAATAATATAGTAAGTTTATCTTCATATTGTTGGGTGTGTGATATCATAAAACGACGGCAAACTACACGATCTATCCAAACATTATATTCATCAAACGATATAGTACAACACGATACGATACATTACGAAACGGTACGTAACAACCATCCAAACAAGTTGTAAGCCAAGTCATGCCTTCACTTCATTTTCTAAATAGATGTCTGCTCAACCATACTTAAATAGAAAATAGCTAGTGAATATATTAATATATACATATATAATTCATATATAGTATATGTGCAGTCTATAATCAATGAATAATTTATAATTTATATATATACTGTAAACAGTGAATCCGACAGACTATTTGGGGAAAAATCGCTTATATTTAGAAGCAAGGAAAGTGATGATTAAGTGATAAACAAAAGATGACTTTAATGTGAAGGGTGATTCTCTTTTCTTGATAATATGAGCTGAACTTAGACAGGTATGCTAAATAAGGTATAGTCTATAGTTTCTTGTTAGTATCCACTACTTATTTTGCATTCTTTCTCCTACAGGAAGAAAAGTAAAGTGTCAACGTCAATAAACCCAACTCCTCTACTCTTTGAAAAAGAGGCTAAAATGTTGTCTAACTCAAGTGACTTTTCGAGACTATAACAAATAGGCAAGTTTTTAATTTCTTAAATATACTTGAAAAATAATGCACTTTTGGATTTTCAGGCTTCACACATAATACTGCTCCAATATTAAAGCTTATTATTTACTGTCAAACCTCTCTAGCTATAACAATTTTATTTGTTCCGAATATTTTTAAATATTATAGCAAAGTACTGTTATAGAGAATATATATTATAACATAATATAAAAATTGATTCCGAAAATTTTTCATTTTTTTGTGAGGTATTATTATATAGGGATATCATTATAGAGATGTCTGAGTGTATAGTTAGAGCCATGTGATCTATCAAATTTTTACCAAACAAGAACATTGATAAAAGAGGTGTGAAAAGGGAAGGAAACCAAAAGGCGAGTAACGTGGTTGGGATATAATTTGACTAATATACACTTGTAGTGCAAAAAAATTTAAACACAATTGATATATCTTAACATGTTATAGTAGGACATGTTCATTATTTTTTTATTCGATCTGATTATAGAAAAATTATTTTACAGCACAGAAGTTAATTAAAATGATTTTACAGCAGTGACATTGGGAAGATAAAAGACTTGTAATTTTGTAGTAAAAGGGTGATAAAGGCTTGCTTTAAATGCAAGGCAAATGCAGAGATCAGATTTAGTTTGACCCGTATTTTTAGGCTAAGAAGTCGCGCTCCTGTTCACATAGGTCTTAAAAACCCAACAATTACTTATCAATTAACTTTTGCCCATTACTGTCACTCATATATCATATAGTAACTATCTCATGTTTTTTTTGTTTTATTTCTATCCGTCCTCTTCACCATAAACTGCAGTTAATGTGTGAGGAATTTGGCTAAACTTAAGCCTCACAATGAAGGGAGAAATTCAAATTTTGGTATGTGGAGCATGTGCACATGCATGTGTATTAACCTAATAATATGAATAATCTAACAAAGACTTGTGGCAATGATTAATAGCCACCACCAAAGATGTGATGCAGTTTATGGGACTGCTCTTTTCTTAATTAGTGATCTCGAGTTCAATTCCTGCGTATGAAAAAATCCTTTCGAATGGGGTCATACTCGGTACGAATTCAGTTATAGTCGGACTCCAATACGGATACCGGACATCAAATGAGAAACTACCAAAAAAATGAATAAACACACGACGACTAACGGTTGCTCAAGTGATAAGTACCCTCCATTTTCAATGCTGAAGTTATGGGTTTGAATTAAGGAAGCAAACGGAAAGCTCCTAGGAGAAGGTAAAAATGATATTACATATATTTTGCATTCACATATTTATCATTAGATCATAATTAAGTGACGTGTATGCTCAATTTAAATACTATGAGACCCAACCCGATTTGGGATTGCATGAGAATTTATGAGACCCACTGATGTAAGAAGCTTCCGATCGATCGGAATCTCCTAGCTTTATTCATATATTTATATTTCACATGCTTCATTGAAAGAATTGATCATCGTACCACTAAATTCCAGTTTGAATATGCCCCATTAATTCCCATTGTTTTGTTCATATTTCTATAAAAATTAAATAATTGGGAACCTGTTGCCATGTGGTTTGCCGCCTTTAACATTTGTCATACGCTTTTCATCGCATTTTACATGGCGGTGTTTGGCTTGGCAAAGTATTGAAGGAAAAGAGAGGATAAAAATTGATACTTGTAATTTAAAATGAGTTATAGATATTTATGTGACTCTATAAATTAAAGGTAAAAGAAGTTTAAATAAAATTACTTTTAAATATACTTTGGAAAAAAACGTGGCAAGAAAGTGTGCCTAAGTAGCATGTATTCATGAAAACTAGAGGTGTAGCCTTTATACATTGACCATACAACCTTTTAAGATTCTTCCTATTTCATTAAATTTGGGTTTTTGTTATGAAACACATATTATATGGATGTCCTTTAATCAAATATAACTCTTATTACTCTTTTTCATTACGTAAATAATCCCATTACTCATCATTATAGTTGTAACTTTCACACCTTCATAATTTTCCCATGATTTTCACTCATGTTCTCAATAGTTAAACCATGTTCATGACATCATCCCTTTGTATTACCTCAATGTCATCCTATAAATTGAGGGTTTGGGCATCACATTGTACACACTTGGAAAACACTTGAATCAATAGAAGAAATAAGAATCTCTCATCTCTTTCTCCCTACATTCTTATCTATTTTCTTGTTATATTGTTACTTTGAGCTAAGTTTCTTAACACGTTATCAACACGAATTGCTATATTCTTTTTATGCTTCCTACAAGAGATGAAAGCTTTTCATGGGAGCTACAATTGCTTTTACCGCTTTGCCAAGTGATAAGTTGACAATTTATGTCGTTGGTAAGTTAGACTATAATGCTAAGATGGTGCATCGCCTATAATAAAGTAGTTGTATCCAATTAGATCTAACACATTTCTGCCGCCACTTTGCTTAAATATTTTTCAAGCCACCAAAGTAATCGACAAGTAATAGTACATATAAATTTACTATGTAGGTACAGTTTTTATGATATTAAAAATGTATATTTTTTAGGTGCACTCATAATTCTTTTATGTGGTCAATCTGGAAAAGCGACTTACTTCTAGTTTGGTAGCGAAAATATATATTATGCTAACTAATATTTTGCTTTAGACACATGAAAGATAATAATAGTTATATCATGGTCCATGCTAACTAATTAGATGCACATATCATCAAACTAAGTTGATTACTTATTCAAGAATCATATTTAAAAATAATAATTTTGAGGAGAAACAATATTTGATGTGCTTTAATATCCTGATTGAGCTAATTGACTTTCTAGATCTTCTAATAATATAGTTCATTTTTTGCATCAGATTAAATATGTGATAGGGTGATGTAGATACTATTAAGTTTTATTTATCACTATATGAGTTTTCACTTGTAACCATTGGAAGTGATAATATTTTAAAGTCTTATGATGACTAGATGTAATGATGACATTGATTGAGGCCAGTAAGACGGTGGGTTCAAATACCAACGCGCTATGTTGATAAAAAGACGTTGGATTCGAGTTCTAACGCATTATGGCCTAACATACCTTTGTATGGGTAAGACATTGGGTATGAGTCCAAATGCACCATATCGATGATATAATGATGACTAATGAAAATAATGTATTTTTCATGAAAAAGCATGAAGTTTGTCCCACTTGATTTGCTCAATTCTTGAAATGAATGTGATAGTGATGCATAATAAGTCTAAATGAAGACAAGTGGTTGACCAATGAATGTGGGTGTGTCAAGATCAAAATAATAATAGTTATCATTATGGTAATCGTAAAAATGAGAACAATATGGCTTCTCAAACTAACCCTTCAAAAATGAAGGAAATGTGTACCAATACGGTCAGTAAATATGAGGCACGCTCAGACGATTATAGTCTATTTTTGAACGAATGCAACTTGTGATAAGCATTATAAATGCAGACTCATTCCTGAAAGTGAATGTGAAAATATATATGTGATATAAATTATGCATAAGAATGTGCTTACGTATGACTGAATAAATACTACAACTTGCCTCCATGGGAGGTTTGAGAGAAAGGAAGATAATGAAGATTACCGTGCGGTTACATGAATATGTAATTGGCCGCTTACATGTGGTACGAGAAAACTATTTTGCCATGCCTTATAAAAAGTTATTAAAGGCAAAATTAAAGCAAGAAATGATTTTGCTTATGATGATTTTGACCATGACAATTATTATGATATGAATTTCTCCGTGAAGGAGACATTCACCATATGGATGGTGTGACAAAAGATCTTATAGTACAAAAGCAGTTAAGTGCTCGTGAAATTGATATTGTAGTAAGTTTCAAAAGAAATATTTTGAGTTTCAAATATATTAGCCAAAGCGGTTGGCATTTGAGACTATAAATGAAAGGAAGATTGAATATCTTCATATTACTATAATCGTACAAGATAAATATGAAAGATTACCCGACTTTTCTTCTATTTATACTGTCACGCCCCTTGTTTCACCTCACTAACCCCTTTAAAATATATAAAGAGATTTATAAAGCTCGAAGGGGTTTTCAAAATTGCAAGTGACGAAAACATTTGTTTAAAAGAGATTTCTTCAGAGTCGCCACTTGAAATATATCTCGGTGTGCCAAGTCACCATTTAAAATCAATTTTCCCTTTAAAACACATTTGACTCTTAAAGCAGTTTGCACCAGAAATTCAGGTAAGGGGGTTCATTTGACTCGGGGAGAAGGTGTTAAGCATTCCCCGAATCCCGTAACTAGTACGGTCGCGCACATGATCAAGTTGGATTTTAGAAATATTCAAATTAAAGTAAAATAACATAAAAGAAAAATAAACACAAAAGATGCTCGAGGTCGTCCCCACATAATAAAAAAATAAAAGAAGAAATAAAATAATAAAATAAAGGCGAAATATATAAGTGACCCCTTTAAGTTGTCCTCAACGATCAAACAAACACTTCAACTAAGCCATTTTTCATTTTAACACTTCAAATCGTTATTAAGTAGGTCAAGCAAACACCCAACCCAGTCAGCCCATCTTGCGTGTGATACACTCACCGAGACGCACGTTGCCTATCCATTCCAAACTTCTTGAAGTCTCTAATTTAAGCTCAAATCCAAACCCTAATTTTCACTTCATCTTCTCCATCTTCCTTCTGCTATACCCCTCCATTTTGGTGACCTTCCTTTCAATTGGAAAGAAATTTTCAATTTCGAGACATTAGACAAAGTACCTGTTTCAAAATAATAGCACAGATTCATCAGGTCTAGTATTCTCCTTATAATATTTGATTTTTTTCTTCAACTGGTAACTTAAAGAATCTGGCCAACTTTCTTCAAATTCTCAAGACCTTAAGAGGAATTCTACAATTAGTTATTTGGAAGAAACCCACTTGCTGATTGCTTCTTAAATTGATGTTAAAACATTATCACTCGAGTTGAACATATTATTGATGGGAATTGGTTCTTAATTATCAATTTGTTGGTTTTGATTTTTTTTTTTTTTTTTGGTTGAATGCATTATTCTGAGTCAACCTGGTGGATATGAGTAGAAGGGACGGGAGGATGAAGATGAAGGAGAGGGGTTTGGGGGCGGGAAAAAAGGGGAGCACCGGTTTAGGAAAAGAAGATTTTTTTTCTTTTTTAAATGTATTTCTTTTGTTAATCACATGCATCAAATTCTTATGGCAAAATTACACGTGTTCTTTCTTGATTGGTCCATTTGACATGTCACCGGCAAGTGCAACTCACGCACATGACCTGCTGTACTCGGGTGCTTACTTGACCTACTTAGTAGCCACTTGAAGTGTTAAAATAAAAAAACAGGTGTTGGGTCTATTGTGGGTGAAGTGCAGCAATAACTACTTTTAAGCCTGCTTTTTTAAAATTATATTCATAATTTATAATTTATTTAAAGATTAATCAATTCACCTAAACTTCAGGACTAAGTATCCTGTGTTTGGAAATTCAGGACTTAATGTCCTGAATCTTTGAGCTGCTAATTTTTGTAATTCAGGACTATGTATCATGAATTTTTGAACTACTAATTTAAAATTCAGGACATAAGATTCGAACTTATGGATATAATTTTCGAACTTTAGGACACGATGTCCTGAAGTTTGAACTTTGAGGTTTAAACTCTAGGACATCGTGTTGAAGTTTAAGTGAAATTAACTAATCTTTAAATAAATTATAAACTATGAATATATTTTAAATAACATACTTAAAAATGACGGGTGATTTTCCCAACACATTGAAAACTATTACTGTTCCGTCCTATAGTACTTCACGGACTATTTAAGACTTTTTCCCATATTATTGCCTAATCTAAGAACAAGTAGAACTCAAAGGATCTTACTTCCTTACTATTAGAATATTATAGTCCACAACATTAAGTTTGGTCATTACAAAAAAAGCTTTTCTCCTGTTATTTTCTTGTTTACATAACTGAACTAACTACGTCTTTGCTGTAATTACAAAAAAAAGAATTAACTTCTGCTTAAGGCAAATTTTCAGCTGCAAACTTAATTATGTTGGGCCTTAATACAATTAGTTTGGGATACCTTGACAAGCCTTAGGCCGTATGTCCAAAAAAAAAACACAAAGTCCATTTTGATTTGGGATTTCTACCTAGCTATACTATAATACCATCTTTATTTAGGTTCCTTTTACTTTGTATATCTATATTTATAAGTTATATACATAACCTTAAAAAAAATGAAATTTAAGATTCCTTAATTTTTGCCCATTCTCAAAAACCCTCCCTACATTTAAGATTCTGTTCCTTTTTTCTCTCTTTCTTAATAATCACCCAAAATCTCTCTTTCATTTTTATACACCCCCACCCCCCAAATTTCTGATTCATTTCGTTTTCCAAAGATTTTCAAACTTAATTTCTCTTTTTCTTAATTCTTACTAATCACCCAAACTCTCTATTTCTTATTGATACACTGCAGACGAAATTCGGAATATTGCTCTAGAATCAAGCTATGGGTAAGTTTTGAATCTTGTTTTCTTTCTTTCTAAAATCTTTATTGCATGTGACTTGTATATGATACATCAATACCCAAAACAATACTCGATACAATACTAATACGATTATATTAGATTTTTAGTGTAGAGTTGCGATTGAAACTTGAAGAAGATGAAGATCATATGTATCATAATTGTTGCAGGAATTATATTAAAAATGTATGATAATTGTATATTCATTGTATATTATTACGAGTAGTTGTTAGTTCATGACGAATTTTAAAATTTGTATCATAAATATATGATAATTGTATATTAAGTTATTAGTATTGTATCAGGTATTATTTTGGGTATTAATGTACCGGATACAAGTTAGATACAATTGTGATACAAGTATGAAATAATATGTTTTAAAATTGATGTATCAGATACAATTATCATACAATTTCTGAATATTTCTTCATTTTTTAATAATATAAAGTTGTCAGCAATGGTGGGAAGAGAGAAGATGAAGATTCTTGGGGTAGTTTAAGGGATTTTGATGTAAAAAAGGGAGAGAGAAGAGGAAAGGAGGAAAAAAGAGAGGAAAGGATGTAAGAATCCCTTAATTGAAGGCATTAATAATGGGGTGGAGCCTTTTAAGAAGCAATGTATACAATTTGTGAAAAAAATCTAGATACTTATTAAAAATTACAAAACATAGAGAACATAAGTAAATGAGTTTCTAATATAGGGTAAAAATCCTTTTTGATTTAGCCAAAAATTCGACATTGGGCTCAAATGTACAGTTTTGAGATGACATATACGCCTCTTTGAATCAGTTATTCTTAAATTTCAGTTTATATTTAAGAGAAAATGACAAAAATATTCCCTTATGTTTGACTGTAGCAGCAACAACAATAACATACCTAGTATTATTCCACACTGTAGGGTTTTGGTGGTAGTGTGTACGTAGACCTTACCCCTACCTTGTGTGGATAGAGAGGTTATTTTCAATAGACTCTTGGCTCAAGTAAGCATAAGTACTACAATAATAAAAATAAAGACTAGAAGAGACAACACCCAAAGCTCTATAGAAGCAGAATAAAGACAACAAGATAGTAAGGTAATCAAAAATGAAAGGAAACAACGAATAGTCATCAAAACCTACAATCAACATAAAGCGAGACTGCATGCCTATACTACTATTATGCACAATCTAGAATACCTACTCTACTACCTTAATCTTCGGCCTTCATACCTTCCTATCAAGGGTCATGTCATCGGTCAGCTGAATTTACGACATGTTTCCTTTATGTTTGATTGTCGATTTAAAATAATTTTTTAAATATGCACTGAGCAGTTTTAGTCCTTTAAATTTATCAAAAACGTTAGTCAAGTACTTAATAATTTATGTTCATTAGATTTGACGAAAACCGTCGGAGAAAATATTGAACTCTAAATACAAAGAAAGTCCCATTAAATCCTACAATAACAACACAAAAGCTGCACAAGATAGCATAAATAGCAAAAATTACACCTCAAAAGAATACAACAGACTCTAGAAATAGATCAAAAATAGCAGAAACTATAAAAAATGTACCTCTAAATTAGAGTTCTAGCTAATTTTTTTCCCACAAGTTCACGCCAAATCTAACATACAGAATTTCCTTAAATATTTGACGAAGACAAAAACTATTAATTTTTGACAAACTTAAAGGACCAAACCTCTCAGAATATATACTCTTTTTTTTTAAATTTTCCCATAGACTGGGGGTGTATACTGCAAAATATTGTTATCGATATTACACCACGAGGGTAAAGGCTACCCTTCCAAAAAAGGTGGCAAGGTGATAATAAAAATAGATTCACCTGCCACAATCAAAAAAAGTCTTAGCTTACAAAAAAATTGGCCTTGTCATACTTAATTCTAATGCTTGAAATTTGTCTTTTGTCCAAGTGAAAGGGACCTTGGTTTCTTTAGGCAGTTGCTGCCCAGAAAGAAGAAAGCTTTATTTTGAGCTTTGGATGCCATTTTTGCCAAGTTGTCCGCTAGTTGGTTAGCTTCTCTGTAATAATAGAGAATGTCTATGTTAGACGTGCGCCTCAATTATGCTATCTTCTTCGTTATCTTAGCCATTCTGTAGTTGCTCTCTTTCTCCCTCCCTGAGCATGTCAGCGAACAGTAGAGAGTCCAACTCTAGTGAGAAATCTGTATAGCCGTTCTGAATGCACCAGGTAATGCCCAAGTATGTTGCGTATGACTCCGCTAGATTATGGTTGCTGCATCTACAAGGGATAGATAAAGCCATGATAATTTCACCATTGTCTCTTCTTAAATCACCTCCCAATCCATCACTCACATCCTTTTTGTTGAAGTTTCCATCCGTGTTAAACTTGAGACTCCCCAACATTGATTTTTTTCATTGCACTACCGTGAGACTTTGCTTGGGATGTAACCTTAATACTGTGTCGCACAGTCTGTTCCAAGGCAGTTTGAGATCACAATTAGGAAAGTCCTTGTTAAGAGCAGCTTTCACATTCCAACTGATTTATTGCTGCAGTTTATAGGTGTTGAATTTCTTCTGCTCGCCATACCTGCAAGCACAAAATTCTTTTCACGGTACCCAACATATGATAATAGGGATAATACTTAATACCAGTCTATGTACATCATTGACAGAACTAGTATTCCACCAATTATTTAAGATATTTCTAATAGGCTGGGGGTGATAGCCAATTCCAAGTTGAGAGCCAAATAGTTTCCAAACATAACTGGCTATCTGTTCTTCTACAAAAACATGGTGCATATTTTCATAGGCAGAGTTCTCACAGCAGTTACACCTAGAAATAATTTGTCTCCCAAACCTAGAAATAACTTCATCAAAGGGGAGTTTTCCTTTCCAGGGCCTCCAAACCAGAAAAGACATATTAAAAGGAACATTAGAATTCCATAACTTACCCATAAGGTGTTGTTTAGGTCTAGAGTTTCTTACTAGATGCCAAGCTGTCTTGTTAGAATATTTGTCATTCTCCGTAAGATCCCAATAGATCTTATCTTCTTTGTCTTGGTTCCCAATGTCAATGCTAAGGATATTGTTGATCAGATGTTCAGGAAGAATATTTTTCAGCTTATTAACATCCCACCTGCCTTCAATGATGAAGTCATTTACCAAGGTTTTATGGCTCTTTCTAGTGATATTAACTAGACTCACAAGGTGACCTTTTAAGGTTCAATTATACCACCAGAAACTACGAGATCCTGAATTAGTTTGCCAAATCATGTTTTTTTCAGCCATGTTTCTTATCTTAAGGACATGATTCCAGGCATGAGAGTTACCAGCAACCCATTGTTTCGGGACTAAGTGAGATCTAATACAATATTTTCTCCTAACATATGTTTCCCAAAGAGATGATGTGGAACTAATCCTCCACATATCTTTATAGGAAACATATCACTGATATCCTCTAACTTTCACACTCCAATGCCACCCTCATAAGTAGGCACAGTGAGGTTTTTCCAGGAGCTCCAGTGATACCTTTTGTGCTCACTTGAAGTACCTCAAAAGAAATTAGCAAAATATTTTTCAATTAGTTTAAAAGTAGTTTGGTGGGGGGGGTGGGGGGGGGGACATAGCAGATAATGTGTAAATAGACAGAGATTTAATGACACTTTTAATCAACACAGATTTACCACCATATGACAACAGTTTGCCCTGCCAACCATTGAGCCTTTTCACAATTTTACTAAGTAATATGTCAAAATATTTAGCCTTTTTCCTACCTACATATAGAGAGCAACCAAGGTAAGTAAGAGGAAAGTTTTTATCCATAAAGCCAGAATACTTCCTAATTCTATTTATCCTGTTAGCTGTAGTCTTAGCAGTAGTGAAGAAGAATCTCTTGTCTCTGTTAACCAGTTGACCAGATCTTTACTCATAATTACCAATTTGCTTCATAACAAGCTTAATAGAGTTAGAGTTATCGCTACAGAAAATACCAATATCATCTGCATAAGCTAAGTGATTAACTTTAGGAACCTTATATGCATAGAGAAAGGAATAAAATCAGAGTGATTGTATAAGTTATTTAGGGACCTGTAGAGAACTTCAGCAGCTATAATAAACAGAGAGGGGGATAGGGGATCACCTTGTTTAAGACCTTGGGAGGAGGAGAAAAAATCATGCTTGGACCCATTAATAATATTCTAATACCACACATTCGAAATCAGATGACTAGAAAACCCAAATTTGCTTAACACAGAAAGGACAAAGGGCCATGACATTCTATCGTAGGGCTTAGCCATATCAAGCTTAATAACAACATTACCACCTTTGTTCTTATCAGAAATGTTGTGAATAATTTCTTGAGCTAATAACACATTTTCATAGATTAGCCTATCCTTCACAAAGCCACTTTAATTAGGAGAAACTAATTTATGCAATAATAGGTTAAGCCTTAAAGAGAGAATTTTAAAAATGATTTTGTCAGAGAAGTTAGACAAGCTAATTGGTCTAAAATCTGAAATACTAGAAGGAGAATCAATTTTGGGAATCAAAACTAAGCAAGTATGAGAGAAGAATTTAGTCAGCCCTTTTCCTTTGAAGACCTCTAGCACAAAAGTAACAACATCTTTTCTGATGATTTCCCAGCAATTGTGAAAAAATGTCTTGTTGTATCCATATGGATCAGCAGTGCTATCAGCACTAAGGCTCATAACAACATTTTTAATTTCCTCTTCATCAGGCATCTGATTGAGATTTGAGTTGTCCTGCTCCGTGATACATTTTGGAATACATTCCAAAATAGAGGGGTTGAAGTTTGGCTTAGGTAAATTGAATTGTGCCATGAAGTGTCTGACTGCTGCTTTAGAAATTCTCTCATTCCCCATAATCCATATACCCTTGTAATTTTTGATTCGGTTTACCTATTGTTTCCTCCTTTTTCCCCTGAGAATGCAGTGAAAATACCTAGTATTCTTGTCACCATCTTCAAATCATTTTATTCTAGACTTATATGAGGGATTCTTGAATGCTAAGCCATCTAATATATTCAACATAGGCCCTATTTACTTCTTCTCTACTCAATTCAATGTTTTCCTCAATGTCTTTATCCTCTAGGAATTGTAGTTTCTCCTCCAAGTTAGTAACAACATCATTTATGTCGTCGATGTCTTCCCTGGACCATTGAGTTATTCTTTTACTGAGAGCCTTCAATTTAGTTTGCAATATCCACATAGGATTACCCTTAACATTGGAATTCCAACTATCCTCAACAACATTATAAAAACCAGGCAGATTGATCCAAAAGTTGAGGAATCTGAAGTATCTAATGCAATTGTGATTAGTAGATAAATTCTTCATGAGAAGATTTCTATGATCAGATCCGGTTCTTTCCCTATGCCTAATAGATCATTTTTGGAACATATTGTCCCATAGGTCGTTCACAAATACTCTATCCAGTCTCTTCCAAATCCTCTATCCAGTCTCTTCCAAAACCTCTTCCTGGGTCTCCTGTTGTTGCACCAGGTGAACTTTGGCCCATAGTAGCCAATATCTGTAACACCACAAATATCCATACAATTTTGAAAATCGATGCTTTTGTACATTCTATGAGATTTACCCCCTACTTTTTCGTTTGGATCAAGGATCACATTAAAATCACCCCCGATACACCAAGGATCATTTTCCATAGTACTATCATTTTGCAAATAGGACCAAAGATCTTTTCTTTATACAGAATTACACTTAGCGTAAACAGCCGTAATAAGAATATCTTGATTGCTAATGGCCTTCTCCAACTTGATAGTAATGTGTTGATCACTTTCAAAGAAGATTTTTTTGTTGTTGAAAGAGTTCCAAAAATACCAAATTTGTCTGTTACCATTCGAGTGACAATGTTGAAATCCTAAGAATCTCTTGTAACCATCTACCTTTTTTTCAGAATAAAAGGTTCAAAGATAGCCACGAAATGAGTGTTGTTGATGTCAGTCAGTCTTTTAAGCCTGTGAATGCCTTTTTTGGATCTCACTCCCCTTATGTTCTAGAAGATTTCACTAATCATAAGAATAATTTGGGGTGTTATCCATTTTTTTGTTTCCTTTTCTGTGAAGGATAGGTTCTATTTCTTTGACTTTTGCTACTTTTTCGTGTTTCACTTCTCCCTCTTCTACTAGTATTTAGATTATCATCTCTCTGACTTTCCGAAACCTCATCTATGTCTTCATTCTCAATGTCACTGGCTCTTTTGTAGTTCTTGTCGAATCTGTTAATACTGCTTTCGTTTACCTCATGCTCCCATTCTTTGCCATCCAAGTCGACAACTAAATTTATACCTGGTAAGTTTCTTATTTCTCTTGGGACAGTAGATGTGTTTGAATCACAGTGGGCATGCTTGTTATTCTTCTCTGCCTTACTTTCTTCAGTCCTATCAGTCTCCTTATCTTGTGAAGATTGGTTTCCCTCATCCATTTGTATGTTAGGAGCCTTCTTCTTCTCTTTCCCTTCTATTCTACCATATCCAGTAGAACTATTTTGTTTCCCCTCATCCTATACATCTAAAGCTTTTTGATCTTCATGAATCTGCATACTGTCCCTAATTTTTGCTAATGATTTATCGTTTTGTTTGCTTATCGACATATGGCAGTGTTCTTTTCTGCTAATGATTGATCGTTTTGTTTGCTTGACGATATAGAGACAGTGTTTTTCTTGCTATTGTTCTGGGCATGTTTGAGCTATTGTTCTGGGCATGTTTGAACTTAACTTTGCTTTTCTTTGGAATCTTTTTGGCTTTCTTCTTTTTAGTCCTTTTTTTATGCTTTTCTCCTTCTTATTGTTGATGATCTTATTATTGTCTAGGCCATCTTCGTGTTGCTTTTTACCAATTTCGAAATTGTGTGAATTAGCTTGAATTGTTTCCTCCCTGCCTTCATTGTTGTTTGTCGTCATTTTGTTCATCAATTGCGCATCTTCCTCATTTTTGGTAATCTCATTACCTTCACCCTCCTCCTTCTCTTGATTAGCCTTTTTCTTTTCTAGAGCCCTACAATTGACTATGTAGTGACCCAATTTCCGACAATGTTTACAATACTTCGGAACGCCTTCGTATTCTAATTTTTGGGTATAACCTTTTAGTGGTGATTCGACATATTCCTGTCACACAAATACACTCTGTGGTAACGACTTTAGCAAGTCGGCCTCCACTCTAATTTTTGCCATATTGGGTCTTGTTCTTCCTAGTGTAGGAGCATCTAGGGCAAGTGGAGTACCAACATAACTCAAAAGTTGCTTAAGGTAATGCCAATCGTGCATATGAAAAGGCAAGGCGGGCAACAGAACCCAGGCTGGAGCGACCGGTAAATCCTCCTTTGGCTTGAAGTCCGGCGACCACTTTTGTAACCACATTTGCATTTCATCAATTTCAATTACCCGTCTGAACCATACTGATTGCTAGTCGTCTTCATTAAAGAGATCAATGAAGACATTATGATTATCATAGACCCCTATTCTGACTGTCCCCTTTAAGAGAACAATTTCCCTAAATCTTGACCTAATAATCAATTTGGGGGCGTGGTCTAAGAAATCTACCCACAATTGTATACTTACAAGAATAGTCCTTAGCTTTGAAAATCACCGCCGGCATGCCGTTGTCAGTCGTGTGCCTTTGCAATAACTTTTTCTTTTTCTTGCCTGTATGAGTTTGGATTGGGGGTCTGAGAAGATGAAGATGGGGCTCTGATAGTGTTAGCATAGGATAGTTTTCCTTGTTTTGTGTCTTCTCTGGGAACTATTTCACCCGATGGGGGCGACAGAACAGTCGTACGCACCAGAGGAATGCCTTCTGGCGGCTCCATCTTGTGGAGCGTGACCCGTACGCGTTAGAACAGGGGTACTAAATAGCCGTTGTAGAGTACTCAAGGAACTAATTTGAACCTACTCTCAAATATAAGGGATCATTTTTGTCATTTTCTCTTATAGCTTTCCTTGACTTTTGCTTTTAGTTTAGATGCTTTAACTAAAACCTTGATGGATTTAGCTTAGAATAAAAAGGTTATCATGTAAAATGAAACTTAAAAGATTATAAATAATGGATATAAGGTTCTTTTGCTTTGCAAGGATCGTGATCGGTCTCGACTCTCCCTTATTGTAGACACGAACACATTCAAGTTAGTGCTTTTAGCAACCAAAAAAAAAACACGATGAAATTTATTTGGACGAAAATGTTCATCATCTGCAAGTGTCTTATTGGTCCGAACACCCCATGTTCACATATTATTGTTTTGCGTAAACAACGAAGAAACTATAAGACTTTAATTTTGAGAAACTATTTCTACTGTTTTCAAGCACTTGATTAATGAGCTTGCTGGATCTTTCTAGCTAGCCAATTATTTTTAACTAGATACGTTGCCTCTGTACAATGATATCCAATTCATTCCACAGAATTTTCTTATCTATTTTCTGTGAATATGTAGTTGACTACGTATACGGTGAAGATTGCGAGTTCTCCAAGCCGTACATACGACTTTCATCGAATACGACTTTTTGTAGAATTCTATATGTATCTATGAGATCGAGTTTGGAATTCTGTTTACTCACTTTAAATCGAGTATCCGTATCCCTCCCTTTCCTGCTAAGATTGGAAATCCTGTATTTTACATGCTTCATTGCTTGGTGTCAAACTAGGATATGCGGTAGAAAAATGGATGATCTATTCTCTGTTTTTCAAAAAAAATCATCTTGGAGATTGTGGGTAGATGGGATCTGGGGTTGGTTATCACCTATCACTCAAAAGAGCGTGGCAAAATGGTTAAAAGAAAATAGTTATCCATCCATATTATCCATTAAAAAATGGGTTGGATAATGAATTTTTTACCAACGGGTCGAATATGGATAAGAACTATATTATCCACTTAGAAAATAGATTACCAAATAAATAATTAATGGATAACGAATGTGTTTAACTTCTATATTTGTAAAATCTCAAATTAGGGGTTACTCAAATTTAAAAGATGAGGAATTCTCCCATAAGTGATTATATTCAAGAAGCCGGATAACCCGTTTTTACTGTATAAGTTGCATTGCTAATGTAGAAGTCAGCGAATGCAATTATAAGTCCTCAAATATCACTTATAACTCTATTGATGTAAATGTTTGGTTATGTACCATGTATTTTACATTCAATCAAATAATTTTGTATTAGTGGTTAAAAATTAAAGTAATGATTGTATCACTTAATTCTTGATTTAAGTAATAAATACATATATATATCTTGCATTTATTAATTAAGTGATGAATGTGCATAAATAAAAGTGATCTATTTATTTCATTAATCTTAACAAGAGGTCTCGAGTTTAATCCCTGAAAATTTTAAAAAAAAATTAGTAGGAAAATTAAGTAAATCATATTCGAATTTATTTAATTAGTTAATATCGATGAACTATCAAGTAAACTGACTAAATAAAACATAAACGTATTAAAAGTATGTATTGGTGTTTGGGGACATAAAAGGCTCTTTGTGCTTTTAACATCCAATAAAATTGGAACCATATAAACTAGTTAATTAAGTAAAATTTCTTTTATCTCAAAGGTTCAGTTTATAGGATCATTTTATTTTGAAAAAACATAAAATATTCAAGATTTTTTCATAAAATGTTTATATCTCGCGTGTGTAAGTGACTTTTTTCATTTTACTCCTTTTGAAGTAAGTTTCAGTAAAATAAGAAATTGATAAATACGTTAAATAAAATTTTAAACATGAAGAAAGAAAAACTAAGTTTTACTATAAATACAAGTGAAAGATAAAAAATGTTGGAGCTATAGAGCATGTCATACAGTACATTATACATATTGAAACTTGATCATATTGTAAAAAATGTCACGCCCAATTGGTGATTTAAAGTTTCCAAGAGAGATCGATCAGATGACAAACCAAAAAAAATAAATGAGTTTAGATTTTATGCACTAACTTTATATATGATTTTTACACTTTCATATTAAAATTAACATACGGCAAGAGAAAGTATTGTTCATAGCAAATTTACTATAACAAAAGAAAAATTACTAAATATTCGTAATGAATAACTTCTTGCAACAGAATTAAGGAACTGAAAACGTTTTCAATATCGGCAGCAGATTAGGTTGAAGCAATAGTAGCTGCTCCTGCACGAATTAATTTTGAACCTTATAGTATAGTAAAAATATATCGAGTCCACACAAATCATATTGGCTCATTTTCTCATGAGATTATTTTCAGACCACACAAAAATAAAACAAGAAAAGTGTATTCACAATATGAACTTCCCGTGTATGGTTTTTCACTTTACATTAACTTTTTTTTCTTTTTACACAAAGCACACTATTTTTTTTTTTTTAATGTGATAAAAATAAAATTAAAAAAATAAAGATTCACCGTGAAATCTAGCTACCGGAATCCTGAATCTCTGCTATTTGCTGGCCCAGAATTACCGGCTTCAATTTATTCCGCCATAGATCTGTATACAAATCACCATTTCCAGCTTCTCTTTTTACCTCCACAATTACAAATCGTTCTGTCAATCTGTAAATTTCGATGCTCATTGTTAATTTACCATTTTGCACTTTCATCTCAATTCCCCATTCTTTCTTCTTCCTTAATCTGAAATTCTCCTTCTTCGCCATTTCCTCAACTCTCTCAATTACACTCTCCGGCGACTGTTCCACCACTGTCCTCTCCAAATCATCCACTGGATTATTCGATTTGAACAATCCCGAAATGTCTAATCCTTGAGAAAACGAAATTAAATCGAACGCATTCAAAGAATTACTTGATAATGAAGATTTATCTTCTTCTTCCCCTGCAAATTTAATAAACTTCAATCCCTTTCTGAACCAAGGATCCTTGATAATTTCATCAATCGTTATTCTCGTCGCCGGATTTGTATCCAGAAGACGAGATAAAACCCGTTTAACATCAGGAGACATCCATTTCGGACACTTGAATTCACCTTTGTAGATTTTTTTGTACATTAGCATTAAATTCTGATCGTAGAACGGCAAATAACCGGCGATCATCACGTACAGAATAATTCCACATGACCATATATCGGTTTTAGCTCCGTCGTATCCTTTAATTGTTAGAATCTCCGGTGCCACGTAAGCTGGAGATCCGCAAACGGTATGTAACAGCCCGTCGAATTTTTGTATTTGGTCAGTTGTGGCACTTAGGCCGAAATCGGAAATTTTGAGATCCCCATTTTCATCGATTAATATGTTTTCAGGTTTCAAATCGCGGTGGTAGATTCCACGTGAATGACAGTAATTGAGCGCGGAAATTAGTTGCTGAAAGTATTTTCGGCTAAGATCCTCGCTAAATCGGCCGTGATCGGTGATTTTGGTGAATAATTCGCCTCCTTTAACGTATTCCATGACGAAATAGATTTTTGATTTCGTGGCGAGCACTTCATGGAGTTTGACAATGTAAGGGTGGCGCAGCTGGCGCAAAATGGAGATTTCGCGCTCAATGTTTTCGTTTGGAATATTGTCTTTGTTGTCTTTGTTGATCATTTTGATCGCGACGCTTTGGCCCGTCATGATTTCTCGGGCATGGTAAACTTTGGCGGATGCGCCACAACCGAGTAATTTTCCGAGCTCATATTTCCCGAATAATGGCTTTTCCGGCATTTGTTGAAAAATGCCGGATTCAATTAACGTGGTGACTTGGGTTTTTGGAGAGGATTGGCGATGAAGGATTGTGTTATATACAGAGTTTCTTTGATTTCGTTGTCTTGAATAGTGTCAACTTGTGTTATATACAGATCTTTTCTCCCATCATTTTCTCTTTTTTAAATTTCCACGTGAATTTGGAACTAGTCATCATATTATCAGATTGGACTGTTTCAGGTTTATTTTTATTATTATATCCATTCAATGTTTTTAGTCAACGAAATTGAAGGTCGGTTTTGGCTATGCTTTACACGGCTTAGTTATCGTGTATCTCAATTAAGTATATTGATTTTCTTTTGCTTAACCAGATTAGTTTCTTATACTCCAAGCAAAAAGGTTTCCGCCCTCTCTTGTTTCTTTCTCTTTTCTTTTTCGCAAGACAAGAATGCAACAAAAGCTTGCTAGATCTCAAAATAATAGTAGAAGAAATGTGTGTGTATATATATAAAAAGATATATACTTTTAGCGTTAACGGAAATAAATAGTTTTGTCCGCGAACTAAAACTGATCTTTGTCCTAGAATTTAAACAGTAACAATAGCACGGGCTAGCCAGTTTTCGGACTGGTAATTAAAAAACAGTCAGCGTTTGCAAAATCAATGAGAAATAACCACTATCTTGCTGCTACACGGACGATCCAACATAATATACTGGAGATTGATGCACCTGTGTATGAAATTCCAGCATATTATGTTGGATCGATATATGTACTGGAACTCCAGTATATTATGCTGGAATATTTTCCGGATTTTTGAACAGTGTTTTCGTTTAAATTTATCTTTACATAAAAAGTTGTTAATTACTTTTAAAACCATGGCTATTTTTGAATTGCCACTTATAAATCTGACTATTTTAAAAAATTTCCCATTTAAGAAGGAGATGAAAGCCCGCAATATTTTTTATAATACGTGAAGAAATGCTATTCAAAACAAGACTCTTGACCAAAGGTAAAATTGGCTAAACCATTAAGAATTCATGTAGAGTACAATTAATACATTAATGTGTGTTATAGTGATTGTGAAATTAAAATAAATATACAAATTCGTAATTTATTGGTGAATTATAACATGTACTTCAGATTCAAGTCGAAGTCAAAAAGTGTGATCACATTTGCTATCCAGATAATAGAGCGGCCCCGGCCAGTTTACTACTGCATCAACTATAAACTAACACTATTAATTCGTTATTCAATTAATCAATAAGACCAAGTATATGTGACATCTCATTATTTAATTTGTGACGGCGAAATGGATAAAAATAATTATTCATCCCTATTATTCACTAATAAATGAATTGATAAATAAACTTTTTAAAATTGAATTAAATACGGATGAAATTAATATTATCCACTTAAAAATAAATATTTAATGAATAAGCACTTAATTTGGGGGTTCGAAATTCCCCAAAAAGTGATTGCATTCATGACGCCATAGTATTATAGGTATCTATTTTAGTTACTGGTTAATCCATTCTCAATCTGCATTAAATTTAGACAAATCTAATTAATATTTTGTATGTTTTTGCATTACGCCCTATTATATCCAATCTAGTCCGTATGTTTGCCACCCCTAAATATTTAATATTTAATGAACAAGGACGGTAGTGGTATAACACGTATGCATTAAAATATTAATTGAGTTTAATTAAAATTATTAATAATGCAAGGTGTCAAGTTTCTAGATACCTTTTTGGTTGAAGCAGTTAAGACAATGGAGAGTGGAGACTATTTAGACAGAAAAAGCAAACTGCGTGGTAACCTGGGTCCGCGGTTTAATTGACTAACGCGTACATTAGCGTAAACATATCACACATTAAATTTTCAACATATTCATGTGGACATATTAACACTTTGCCACGCATGGCAACATCCAACTTTGGTCTGAGACGATACTTTCTCCGGTCCAAAATAAATAATTTTTTAAATATTTTTATAGAGATTAAAAAAATTACTTTTTAGTATTAATTGATAATGAAATTGATCACATTAATCTTTACTATTTCACATAAATACTCCTAACGCATATTCCAAGACTAGTTACTCCAAGAATAATATAGGAAAAAAATAATTAATTTATTTTAAAATCTAAAAAAATTATTTATTTTGAATCATAAAAAAAGTCAAAAAATCATTTATTTTGAACTGGAGGGAGTAGTAAAAAGCAGAGCCCAATTGCTAATCTTTCAAAGGTTTCATACAGAGAAAATAGACGGCAAGAAATTTTCAAAGAAAAAAGCTGATGGTGCTCATATTTACAATACTAAAATTTTACTTTCACCAACTAACTTAGTTAGTAATAAGAGTAAAAATTACGCGGGGTACCCTATTTGGTCGTCTCCATTTAATTTATATCTGTTTTTTTTTAAACTTTTAACTTGTACTCACTTTTTAAATAATTTCAGCTCTCCTTTCCCTCGCTGAGCTGAAGTTCACCAGTTAAGTTGAAGTTCCCCAGTTATAAAAACAAAACTTCAGCATACAGGGCTGAAGTTCCCCAATTACAAAGACAAAACTTCAGCTCTAGAGCTGAAGTTTCCCAGTTACAAACTTCAGCTCTAGAGCTGAAG
This sequence comes from Nicotiana paniculata, assembly GCA_005239505.1. NCBI lineage: Eukaryota > Viridiplantae > Streptophyta > Magnoliopsida > Solanales > Solanaceae > Nicotiana > Nicotiana paniculata. The sequence goes on from MDKI01074989.1 coordinate 48,229, forward strand.
TTCCCAAGTTATAAAGACAACAACTTCAGCATACGGGGCTGAAGTTCCCCAGTTACAAAGACAAAACTTCAGCTCTAAAACTGGGGAACTTCATCCCCTTATGCTGAAGTTGTTGCCTTTATAACTTGGGAACTTCAGCCCCGTATGCTGAAGTTCCCCATTTACAAAGATAAAACTTCAGCTCTAGAGCTGAAGATCCCCTAAATTGAACTTGCTGTCTGCAGATTCAAATATCTGGATTGACGTCAAAATTGTTGGCTGTTGGACAGCTAAAGTGTGCAGCAACTCAGGCAAGAGGCAGCCAGCTTTTCCAGCTAACAGGTCT
>ML360551.1:0-24339 GCA_005239505.1 Nicotiana paniculata
AGGGGATTACCGGCAACGTTACCTGCACCACCGACACCACCCCTCAATAATACCATCACCATGGAGAATCCTCAATCTGGGTTGGAAAACTCAGGAAGGGGAGATACCCCTAATGAATCTCTCGAAGTGAGACCAGGTATATCTAATAACTCTGAAGTACAAACTTTATTACTAACATTGCAGAAACAGGTGAAGGAAAAAAATGATCGAATCGAACAAATTCCTGGTGTACCACATGTTATCAAAAGCATTGACGTTGATAGATATTCTCAACAACCTTGGAAACTGAGCGCAACACCCGTACCCATTCCAAAGAATTTTAAAATCCCTGACGTACCTAAATATGACGGGACAACCGACCCACGCAACCATGTAACTGCTTTTACCACCAGAGTGAAGGGCAACGACTTTAAAAAACAAGAAATTGAGTCGGTCCTGGTTAAAAAATTTGGAGAAACACTTACCAAAGGGTCGTTAACCTGGTATTCTCTTCTCCCTGAAAACTCTATTGATTCTTTTGCTGAGCTTGCAGATTCTTTCATAAAGGCACACTCCGGTGCAAAAAAAGTCGAGAAAAAGATGGAGGACATCTTTAAAATAAAACAAGGAGATACAGACTACTTCATGAATTTGTAGACAGGTTTCAACGAGAAAGAATGCAACTACCAAGAGTGCTTGATAATTGGGCAGCCATGGCATTCGCAAGTAATCTAAATGACAAAAGCTCAGAAGCCACGAGAAGACTCAAGGAAAGCTTGAGAGAATTCCCAGCTACAACATGGAACGATGTTTATAACAGGTATAGTACTAAACTTCGAATAGAAGAACATACCATTGATCGTCCGAAAGAGGAAGATTATACCAGATCCAGGCGTTGAGAATTAGACAGGAGATCAGGTAAAAACAGGTACGATCCTTACATGGGACCATCGGGACGTGAAACTCGTCCCAGGTTCGAAAACACCAGGTCAGATTATGGACCACCAAGCAGAGATGTGGGCTCGTCTTCATCTAGATCCAGAAAGGATCAAGGTCAGCGACTTAGAGGTAATGTGCAAATTGGGGATCATACCTTTAATGTAAGTACCTCTGAACTAATTTCAGTGTTAAGAAATTTGGGTGATAAGGTTCGATGGCCCAAAGAGATGAGGTCGAATCTGAATAAGAGGAACCCAAATCTCTGGTGTGAATTCCATAATGATCATGGACAGAGAACTACAAATTGTAGATTTTTTCAAGGTGAGGTAGAAAAATTATTGAAATAGGGTTATTTGACAGAATTGTTCAGTGAAAAGGTAAACATGCATACATGAAGAACAGGCAGGAGCCCCCAAAACCTCCATCTCCAAAATGAACCGTCAACATGATACATGGAGGTGAAGAAGTAAATGGAGTGGTCTGCAAAACGACCACGAAGTTCACAATTTCACACGGAAAATGGGTTCGTGAAAATCTGTAAGCAGACGATATAACCTTCGATGATGCAGATATCAGCGGATTAATGCTCCCTCACAACGATGCTCTGGTAATATCTTTACTTATTCATGACACTAATGTAAAAATAGTGTTGATTGATCCAGGTAGTTCAATCAATATCATTTTGATAAGAGTCATGGAAGAAATGCTATTGGGGAATCAAGTAATCCCAAGGGCACAAGCCCTATCAGGGTTTGATAACTCTACGGTTATAAAAAAAGGAGAAATTGAACTTAGCACTTATGCTGAGGGAGTAATCAAAAGTACCAGGTTCCAAGTCATCGATACTGACATGGCTTATAACGTAATCGTGGGAAGGCCATGGATCCACAACATGAAAGCAATACCCTCCACCTTGCATCAGGTAATTAAATTCCCCTCTGAATGGGGATTCAGCAAATTAGAGGCGATCGGCAAACCGCGAGAAATATAAATTCCGTGGTACACTACAACAAAAAAGTAGAGGTGGAAGAATCAAAAGATAAGGGAATCTCTCAAGCAGGTAACATTGCCCAAACAGGCATGGAAGAAACTACTACCCAAATAGGTACAGAAGGTACTATTGCTGAAACAGGTACGAAAGAAAATACTCACAAGAAGGTGAATCAAGTAACCACTGAAGGTGCATTGGAACACACGGATGTAGATTCCAGATCGGACGTCATTCATGAACCGGAGGAAGACGAGCACATCAAAACAACTACAGAAGAGCTCGAAGTTGTTACATTGTCCGGAAAAAAGCCTGAACAGAAAGTGTATATAGGCACGAGGCTGAGCCCCGGTCGAAGAGGTAAGTTAATTGATTATTTAAAGGCTAACGCAGATTGCTTTGCGTGGTCCCACTCAGATATGACAGGTATCCCACTAGAAAAGATAACTCATAAACTAAATAAAGATCCATCCTTCGTACCTGGTAAGGAGAAGAAAATAAAGCAAGGACCATTCAAGAACCAAGTGATTCACGAAGAGATACAGAAACTCTTGAAGATTGGTTCGATACGAGAGGTAACGTACCCTAACTAGATAGCTAAAACTGTGGTAGTACCTAAAAAGAATGGAAAATGGAGAGTATGCGTAGATTATACTGACTTAAATAAAGCATGCCCCAAAGATTCATTCCCATTACCACATATAGATCAAATGATTGATGCCACCGCAGGTCATGAATTGTTAAGCTTTCCAGATGTGTATTCTGGTTATAATCAGATTAAAATGGATCCCTCAGACGAGGAAAAAACCTCCTTTATTACAAACATGGGGACTTATTGTTTTAAAGTCATGCCTTTTGGCTTGAAAAACGCTGGAGCAACATATCAAAGGCTAGTGACCAAGATGTTCTAGGAACATCTAGGAAAAACAATGGAAGTTTACATTGATGACATGCTGGTAAAATCAACACGGGCGGAAGACCATTTCCAGCACCTCTCTATTACCTTTGACATTTTACACAGGTATAATATGAAGCTTAATCAAGAAAAATGCATTTTTGGTGTGGAATCAGGTAAATTCTTGGGTTTCCTTGTATCAAACAGGGGAATAGAGGTAAATCCTGATCAAATTAAGTCTATATAAGAAATACCTGATGTACTTATAAACAAAAAAGAAGTTCAAAGACTAACGGGAAGAATTGCAGCCTTAGCCAGATTTATTTCCAAATCTTCCGAGAGTTTTAAATTCTTTGCAGTTCTCAAAAAACAAAATCGGTTCGAATGGACTAAAGAATGCCAACAGGCTCTCAAAGACCTAAAGTCTTATCTATCAAAACCTCTGTTGCTGTCAAAGCTAATGGAGGGGGAGAGGCTATACGTCTACCTTTTTGTCTCGGAAATTGATGTAAGTGCAGTATTGGTAAGGGAGAATAAAGGTAAACAATCTCCTATTTATTATGTAAGCAAGACATTGCTGGATGTTGAAACTAGATATCCACATCTAGAAAATTTAGCCTTAGCTCTAATCATGGCATCTAGAAAATTAAGGCCATACTTTCAATGTCATCCGATCAAAATTGTGACCTCGTATCCGTTAAGAAACATACTGCACAAACAAGAACTGTCAGGAAGATTAGCCAAGTGGGCCATAGAAATAAGCGAGCATGAAATAATATATCGGCCTAGGACTGCAATCAAGTCTCAAATCTTAGCTGATTTTGTCGTTGATTTTAGTAATAGCATTGTTCCTGAAGTGGAGAAAGAGTTACAACTCTTCAACGGTGTTAATCCGGGTCTATAGACCCTATTTACCGATGGTTCTTCCAATATAAAAGGTGCCGGCTTAGGCATAGTCTTAATATCACCCATGGGTGAAAAGACACGTCAGGCCATCAAATGTCATCCTATAACTAACAATGAAGCAGAGTACGAAGTTGTTATTGCAGGACTAGAACTCACACGAGAGCTTTCGATCGAGCAAATCGTAATCAAAAACGACTCTCAACTAGTAGTAAATCAGATGCAGGGGACATACATCGCTCGAGAGAATCGGATTCAACAATATCTGGAAAAAGCACGAGAGCTCGTGAGACAATTCAAAACATGGAAGGTAGTACAAATACCTAGAGAGGAAAATGCAGAAGCAGATGCATTAGCTAACCTCGCAGCAGTCACGGAAGTAACAAACAAAGACAATGCAATTGTCGTTCATCTAATCCATTTAGCGATCGACCAGGATAGAAATGAGGTAGCTTTCAACAATTTAACCTGGGATTGGAGAAACAAAATCCTAATTTTTTTGCAGAATGGCACCGTACCTGAAGACAAGAAAACAGTTTAAGCACTTCGCTGCGAAGCTGCACGGTACTGCCTCATTCGCAACTCATTATATCGCAAGATGTTCGGAGGGCCCCTAGCAAAATGCCTCGGACCTAACCAAACGGAGTTTGTGATGAAAGAAGTCCACGAAGGACATTGTGGACATCACTCAGGGGCGAGATCCTTAGTAAAAACCCTAATCAGAGCTGGATACAATTGGCCTAAGATGGAAGAAGACGCCGAGAACTTCGTATCCAAATGCGAAAGATGCCAAAGGTTTGCCAATAACATGCATCGACCAGCGGAATTATTGCATCCAATAATATCCCCATGGCCCTTCATGAAATGGGGTATGGACATAGTAGGACCTCTTCACACAGCTAAAGAACAGGTATGGTTTTTGCTCATGCTAACCGACTATTTTACAAAATGGGTAGAGGCAGAAGCGTTCAAACAGGTGCCAGAAAAAAAAGTTAAAATCTTCTTATGGGGAAACATAATATGCCGCTTTGTGATACCGAAAGATATTGTGTGTGATAATGGCCCACAATTCATAGGCTCACAAGTCACAAAATTCTTGGAAAGCTGGCAAATCAAACGGATCACTTCAACGCCATACCACCATGTGCCTAATGGTAAAGTTGAGTCAACGAATAAAGTCATCATCAACAATCTAAAGAAGCGGCTAGATAAATCCAAAGGAAACTTGCTTGATGAGTTACCAGCGGTACTATGGGCATACAGAACAACTTCAAAAATAGCCACGGGAGAAAATCCGTTCGCACTTGTCTATGGCTCAGAAGCCTTAATACCTGTGGAGATTGGCGAACCAAGCATAAGGTTTACAACATCCATGGAGGAAGCAAATGACGACGAATTGAGGACCAATCTGGACCTGCTCGAACCACGGAGAGAAGCAGCATTAATACGGATGGCAACTCAGAAACAAATCATAGAGCGTTATTACAAATGTAAAGCTCATCTCAGATACTTCAAGATTGGGGACTTCGTCCTCAAAAAAGTCTTTCGATCAACGAAAGAAGCAGGCGCAGGAAAGTTGAGTCCAAACTGGGAAGGACCCTACAAAGTCCGAGGCATAGCTGGGAAGGGCGCCTACGAGCTGGAAGCTATGGATGGCAGAATCCTACCAACAAGTTGGAATGCCATCCAGTTGAAGAAGTACTACTTCTAAGGAAAAGAATTACCCCCGGTCAGGTATCACACGTTCAATTTTATTTTGAACATTTGAAATTTTACTAACCTTTTTAAATGATAGGCATAAAGCTAACCCATCACCAAACGATGATATTAGACCTGCAAAGACGCGAGGAAATAACTAAACTCCCGGTCTAGGGTTACACTTTATGATGGACATTTTAAAGGGTTAAGCAGTCATCATCTCAAAATTATATACCTTCGACTCCCGTATGTTTTTCTTTTTCAGGAAAAGGACCACAAGGAAGGAATAGTCAAGTGCTCGAGATTTCATTCTTCAAAGCTCAAACACTTGGGGGACTATACAGTATGGAAGGCAAAGACGAAGCAAAAAAGACTATCAAAAAGTTAAAGCTCGAGACTGAAGATCCATCTACCCAACAAATCAAGTGATATGAGAAAAATCGAAAGAGCCAAAGACTCAAACACAAAGCCTCTAATCCAAAAAACCTCCGAACATGTTCAAGTTAAAAGGAAAAATGTTAGCAATGTTAGCCACGAGGAAGAAATGCGCATCTTTGTACTTATTCAAAAGAAAGACTGTTGTAACCAAAACTAGTTGTGGATAAAAGATCATCCTCATTGTACTCATTCAAAACTGTTGTAACTAGAAACAGTCACGAAATCTTTGTACTCATATAGAAAACTGTTATCAAATAAAACAGTTACGGATTAAAGATCAAAATCCTATTACTTGTTCAAAAAACTTTTAACAAATAAATCAGTTACGGATGCAAAAGCATTTTCCTCGTGCTTATTGAAAATTGTTGTCGACAAAAACAGTTACGGGGGAAAACCCCAAATTGAATAAAAGTTGTTACGAACGAAAAACAGTTGCTCTCTTGTATTAACTCGAAAAACTGTTACATACGAAAAGCAGTTACGAAATACAAGTGTATATCAAATCTGTTAAAAGAAAACAGTTGCAACATGAGTTTTAGACGATAATCGAACACATGTAAAAAGTTGTGAAAGTTCAAACAAAAAACTTTCCTCAGAAACATTCTTAAATATGTGAAAAATTCCTTTCACTCTATTGCATTATTACACCTTTATAAAGTTGAGACGTCTTCTTCATTAAGTGTTGATAAAAAAGGACCCTCTTCCATAAATTATGCCTACTACAAAAAGGCACACATTTAATATGACATCGTGCCTATTACGAAAAGGTACGAGTAATCTAAAACATTCTATATGCAAAACTTAGAGGTACAACCAAAACCTCGAAAAATAAAGCATGCAAAAGACTTAAAGAGTGAAACAGAAACTCAACAGAAAACAAAATTCATACTTGCATTAATATGTTAAAACGGATAAGTAAAAACTAAGTATTAACTTATACTTAGCTGTATAGAAATTTTATACATTGAGGTGCCCCTAAGTTGTCATTTGGGGACTTTAAAGAGATCCAAATTTACCCCCGATGGGACTGGGGGTAACCACCAATTGAGATAAAAATAAAAAAAGGGGATGAACCAACTTCTTAAATTTCTTCAGGAGGGGGGTTGACTTCACGAGCAAAAGGAGAAGGAGCGGCTTGGGACGAAGAGACTTGAGCAGCGAGAGCCTCACCTTCAGATGAAGAGTGATTCTGACCTTGTTGAGCCTTCTCAATGGAATCCTTGATTTTTGCAATTTCAGCATCAAGGCCGAAACCTTCTCGGCTCATTTCAGTCAATGTGTCAAGGCGAGAGTTCATAGACGCCCAACTAACATCGACAGCTGCCCTATCTTCAAGAGCTTCGTAATCTTTCTCCCATATCATAAATTCAGCTCTTAGTTCATCCCTCTTAGTCACGGCAGCATCATTAGAGGCCCTTAAAGGAGTGAAAGACCTTTCTAAAAATTGAACTTTCTCCAAAGAGTTACGGAGATCTTCCTGGGACTGAGTAAGGGATTGCACTAATTCACCCGAATACTCCTCCTTTTGGTCTAGTAAGGCCTTCAAATTCCTGATCTCTTCAGAGGCACGAGACAGCTGCTCCACGAATGAGGACTCTATGACGCTCTTATCCTTGTCTGCCTGATCAGAGGATGCCTTCTCCACGGCTAACTCTGCCGTCATGACCCTCACTTGCTGCTCCAAGGTACATTTTTCTTCTTCTACAGCCTCCATGTCGAGCCTTAAGCTTGCATACTGCTCCTTCCTGTTATGTGCTTCCACATGCCATTCTTTCACTTCCTGCTCCGTATGAGAAATCCTTTTCATAAGATTTGTGCCAATAAGATTCATTTGCAAAAGAAAGACAATTAGATATGGTAAATACATGCATAAGAATGAACACAAGAAAATGCATTTTACCTTTAAAGAAGTATGCACGATTTCATTAGCCCATGTAAGGGAACTGTGGCTGTCCAACTTAGCTCTCTTTGTCGGGCCTATCAATGGTTTCACCCACACATCAGGCTGGCCAGACTTTTTAAAGAGACTACCCTCAGCTGGAACTTATATCATCACCTGCCTCATCTCTCCGCTGGAAGACCCTACTTCTATAACATAAGGCATGGAAGCAGGTAAAGATGCAGGAGCTACGGGCGAGGAAGTCTGAGGGGCCGAAAAAGCCACGGGAGAGGGATCAACAACAGGAGCAGGAATAGCCATGGGAGCAGGAGAAATAACTGGAACAGTTGAAGGTAGTTCTCTAAGAGTTGGAGAGAAAACTGCTAAGGGAGCTTCATCAGCAACAGAACCAAAGCCTTCACGGAACAATTGGCCAACAGATTCATGCACGGGAGAGGGAGTAGCATCCTCGGAGGCAGAAAGTCCAACTTCAAGCACGGAAGGCACGATGACAGGTGTAGACTCGTTGTCTGAGACCACCTTCCTTCTGCGTGACCTATGGACCAAAGTGCCCTCCTCTTCCTCCTCTTCTCCCAAGGTCCTTGAACCACCTGCTTTTCTCTTTGAAGAAGAAGAGCCTGAAATGATCTCATGGGCCTGAGCCAGGGATAACTTGGGAACAAACGCAGATGCAGAAACTCCACGAGCAGGAAACCCTATCAAAAGGAAAGGGTTAAATAATTCTCAAAGGAATAAACAAGTACAAATAAAAACTTCATTTACCATGAGTCTTAACTCTCCAACCAAACCTCTCAGATAGGTACTTCCACGAACGTTCTTCCAATGGAGAAATTAACAAAAGCTTTTCTACCCAATCTCTGAAACCGGAGACATTCTCAACGGTTCCCATGATTGCTGCAAAAAGAAGAAACAGCTACGATATTGATAAAGTATCTAAAGCGAAAAGCAAGGAATGTGAGCAAAAATGTACTCGCATGCAAAATTCCACTTCTCAGGGAAGGGAAGATTCTCTTCACCTACTAAACCAGCAGTAGGAACAACAACATACCGAAGAAACCAACCTCGATCCTTATCATCTTCAGAAGTCACTAACACCCTTTTACTCCTAGCAGCTAGGGTAAAAATTCCCTGACGGAACAACATTGGGGAATANCGACAGAATGATTATTGGGTCGATGGGAGGCTTGAACCCTAATGTAAAGGGATAGGTATAAACAAAAGAATGCCCCGTCTTGTAAGACGTTATTCTTTGGCTACTGTTCGGAATGATTACAGGAAAATCGAAACTCCAATGACAGTCCCTGCGTATAAGAGGAATTAAACCTTCAGTGAGTTGGGTAGGGTACTTGTCAACACTATCAAGAGATGATAATGAAGAAACCTGATCTCTAAGGGCCTGACTATCCCTAGCAAAGGTGAACTCTGCAGGTACTATATCATCGACCCTCGGTTCACGCAAAGTTTCGTGACGTTCTCTACCTTTGGACGAAGATCTAGAAGCCCTAGCCCTCGGAGAAGTTAAATACCTAGAAGAAGGAAGGGAAGTAATTTGAGAAGAGTAAGAACCCCTTGATGGAGTAGAACCTAAACTCCTCAACCTGCCGCCTCTTACTCCGTGTTGGAGCAGAAGAGGGAGTCAAATCATCTATGTTTATGACTCGCTTAGATTGGTTTGAAGAAGACATATCTACAAAGACAAGGAAAAAGTTCTTTACAAATAAAGTTTGAAAGTTAGAAGTTTTTCGTGAAAGAAAAGAAAAGGGGGTATTTATACTCGAAGCTAACCGTCAAAAATAGGGAAAAAAAATAATGTGAAAGCCATAATTGAAGATATCACTTCGTGACTGATGCAGCCGCAAAAAATCCCAAAAAGGCGTGAACAATTGCAGAACCAACCCGGAAATGCCACATGGCATAAGCATTAAATGGAAGTGAAAAGCGGCGCTTACGTACAAAAAAAGATGCAATGATTCGAGTGACGCGGCGGCAAAATATTCCCACCATAAATGAGTATCCACTTACAATGGTATTCATCGATAAATATATGATAAGTGGGGGGACTATCTGTATTGGTAAAAAAGAGCTTCACACGTGTAATAAATCTTGATCACTCAGCAGTCTATGTGGAGCAATGAAGACACGACAGTTGGACGGGACTCTATGAAGAGGTATGAGGCAAAGAGGCACGGCAAATCACACCCACAGGTTAATTAGCTACGGAAGTCTCAACCTAATTGAGAAGATGAAGAGACATGGTCAAAATGTATCTGGGCGGAACAAAGGGCAGATTCAGAGATATTCAATTAGTGATCCATACGTTACACAACATTCACGCAACAGTTACGGTTACTCATTTTAATGTTACATTAATGTCATAATTAGTCATTAATGCTCAATCACTGCAAATGGCAGACGTTATATTAGGAAATTCCCTATATAAGGGAGTAAAATATAACCTGTAAAGGGACATCCGAACTACTATTGCAATATACTTACTTTTTGTGCATCTTACTGTTTTCCATTTACAATTTTGCCTACAATTATAATCTTATTCTTTGGTTATCAGATTCCCGTGTTCTTCTTAAAATAGCTTTGGGCAAAGAATCCAATTCTTTGGTTAAACAGGCACCTCGTCCTGCTCCTCTATAATAGGGTCCTCTGGTGGTGGAACCAGAATAGCTCGGGACACCCTCGTCCCCTACCGCGGACCGGTGCCCTCCTCCGACCTCTGTCGCGGCCTCGGACAGCGGGGGTAGCGGCCGTTCCCAAGTCTGGAACATCAGATGCACGCGTCCTCACCATCTGTGAGAGAATAGAAGAAAGAATTTAGTAAATCATCGAGTGCACGATAGAATAAGAACAAAGAGAGGTTTCCTAACACCCTATAGCCTACCGAAGATAAGTACAAACGTCTCCATACCGATCCGCAAAACTTTACTAGGTTTGCTCGTGACTTGTGAGACCTACGTGAACCTAGTGCTCTGATACCATGTTGTCACGACCCAAAATCCTAACTTAGGTCGTGATGGCGCCCAAAAGCAGGGTCAGGCAAGCCGACTCTCAATTTACTAAAGGTTCCTTCTAATTAGATTAAACACTTTAAAATATACTCAGTTTTTAAAACTTAAACATGATTCGACAAGGATAAATAGCCAATTTTAATCAAAAGCAGTCATGAAGAGGCGTGAGCCAATATATGTACAAACCCGAAATCCATAACAAATATCACGTGTGTGCCAGGAACTAGTGTCACAAGTCCTACGGGCATACTAACAGAATATACAAAAGATATAACATACAGTCCCACTGTCTGAAGGAAATAGACGGGAAATAAGCAAAAGAAAACCCCATGGTGCCGCCGGAGATCGCCAGGAGAAAAGCAGCTCACCGTGAAGTCAGGTCCGTCTAATATCAAGTCAAGATCCGGTCCAACAACCAGATACACCAGCCTCAGAACATGTACAATTAAGTACAGAAGCGTAGCATGAGTATATAAATATATATATGAACCCAGTGAGTATCCCGCATAACCTCGAAGAGGTAGTGACGAGAGGTCGACATGACACTCACTAAGGTCCAACGATATAATTTAACAGAGTATAATAGAAACGGTAGGCATGTAAAGGCAGTGAAGCAACAAATATATATGTAAGGTACTAAAATCCAAGAAAAGTATTGGGAATGAATAAAACAATTACCACTTCACTTTCCCCCAAATGTCTGTCAAATCAATATCTATAAATTTAGTAACAATTAAATCATATGCATGCAGGTTAAGGACAACCGGCCGGAGTCATAAGATAGTCATGTACGTGCACTGCCGAGAGTCGAACGGACCGAACCATAAGTGCACCTCTCCACAAGGTACTCGCATCTATAAACTGCCGAGGATCGAACGGCCCATACCAAAAGTGCATCTCTCAATCCGCCGTGGCGTATGGCCTGTTCCCATAAGAATGGGGGGAAATCACACTCCGCTCGCGGAATGTAAATTGCGAAGCGGTCACATGCACACACATTATTCCTTTTTAAATTACTTTTCAGTGAACAATTCCTTACAAGTTTCTCAAATTTTGCACGACCTCAGGGAAGTAAGCAACATGTAACATTCAATTTATTAAGCATATACTTCATATCAAGTAAAAACACAAGGCATGATGTGGGCCTAACTACCCGAACATAACAGTAATAGCCGCTACGTACGGACTCTCGTCACTTTGTACGTNTCGAAACTAGCCAAACGTTATACAAATATATCAATTTATATTCAAAGCAGGGAATTCTCCTATTACTTAGCCAAATTCACCATTCTTGAAGAATTTCTAAAATCCAACCCCAGGCCCGCATGCTCGATTTTCGAAAATTCTCGAAGGAAATACTCACCCATAGCCTAAGGACCATTAATACATTCTCGATTTCATAGCTAATTGACAGGAAATTTTCTACATTTTTAATAGCCCTAGGTTACTACCCCAAATCCTTAGTTTTCACTAATTTAGGTAGTTAATTTAGCTTGTAATCCATGTATGAAGCTAATATTAGAGAAGAATTTACTTACCTTCAATAACTAGGTCGTTTTCCCCTCTAGAATGGTGGAAATCGTCCCAAGGAAGAAGAAGAAGATAAGGAAAATGAATTAAATCCCGTGTATAAAAACACATTGTCTGACAGTGTTTCCGCACCTGCGGCTCGAGGACCGCACCTGCGGCTCGAGGACCGCACTTGCGGTCTTGCACCTGCGGAAATGGACGAGGAAGCCTGGGCCCGCACCTGCGGAGTGGGGACCACACCTGCGGCTCCCCTCCTGCGGAACTTTGTCCGCACCTGCGAGAAATGGCCTGCCCACTGGGGGTCGCACCTGCGACTGGGCAACCACAGCTATTTCAGCTGGTTTTTGGCCTCGTGTAGTGTCCGGGAGGCACCTGGGCCCACCCGAGCCCCCGTCCAAATATACCAACAAGTCCCAAATCATAATACGGACTCGCTCGAGCCTTCAGAACACCCAAAACAATGCTAAAACTCAAAATCACACCTCAAAACCTCTAGAACCAAACTTAGGAACTTTAAGTTTTCTTGACTTCGCTAACAACACGTCGAACCGAGCTATGCTACTCGGAATGAAACCAAATTTTGCAGGCAAGTCATAAATGACATAACGGAACTATTTCCGGTCTCGGAATTCTGTTCAGACCTTGATAACACAAAAACATGTCCCAAACCACAATAGGAACTTAAGGAACTTCTTATTTCAATATTGGGTGTCGAAACGTTTCGGGGTCATCAGAAACCCATTCCGAACATACTCAAATTTGTGGCTAAATTCCATACTCAAATTCGTGGATAAATTCCAAATTTACATTTTCTAGGTTTCTTCAAAAATTTCCCAAATTCCTCCCAATTTCCATGCCTAATCCATGCATATAATCTTGTATTTATCTAACAAACAGAAGGAATTTACTTACCATGATGCCTGACGAAAATCCCTCTTGAAATGCTCTCCAAAATCGACCATGACAAATGAAAAATGGGTGAGAAAATGAAAAAAAACCCGACTTTAAAACATTCTTCCCAGGCCTCCTTTCGCACCTGCGGTCCAATAGCCACTCCAGCGGCTCCGCACCTGCGGAAATTCCATCGCAGGTGCGGCTCTGACTCACCCCAGCATTCGTCGCTTCTACGGTCCCTTCTTCGCACCTACGCTCCTGCAGGTGCGACCTATCTTCCGCACATGCGGCCCTTTCAGCTCCAGCCCATAACTCGCACCTGCGTAGCCCTTAGCCGCACCTGCGGTCAAAGCCTCGCAGGTGCGGTTACGCCAGATAACAGCAACCTTCAGCCTTCTTCAACTTCAAAGATTGATCCGTTAACCACCCGGAATCCACCCGAGGCCTCCGGGACCCCTTTTAAAATACCAACATGTTCCAAAACATAATACGGACTTGCTCGAGGCCTCAAATTACATCAAACAACATCGAAACCACGAATCGCACCCAATTCCCAACTTTATGAAATTAGAATTCTCCAGCTTCTACATCTGATGCCGAAACCTACCAAATCACGTCTGATTGACCTCAAATTTTGCGCAAAATTCATATTCAACATTACGGACCTGCTCCAACTCCAGGAGGCGCATTCCGACCTTGATATCGAAACTCCCACTTTCGGTCGGATTTCTCAAAAACCTTCAAATTTCTATCTTTACCCAAATGACTCCAAAATGACTTACGGACATCCAAATTCACTTCCGATCGCGCTCCCAACTCCAGAATCACCATACAAAGCTATTCCCAAGCTCGAAATCCCAAACGGACATCAACAACCCTAAAATGCACTTCAAGCCCAAATCTATGAAATTCTTCTAAAATGCTAACTTCCATAATATACGCCGAAATGCTCCCGGGTTATCCAAACCCCGATACGGACATACACCTAAGTCTAAAATCATCATACGAACCTAGTGGAACCTTAAAACCCTGATTCAGAGGTCGTTTACTCAAAATTCCAATCTTAGTTGATTTCTCCAACTTAAGGCTTCTGAAATGAGAATTTTCTTTCCAAATCAATTCTAAACTTCCTGAAATTCAATTCCGACCACGCCCACGGGTCATAACACATGAAACGAAGCTGCTCACGACTTCAAACAGCTGAACGGCGTGCTAGAGCTCAAAACGACCGGTCGGGTTGTTACATTCTCCCTCACTTAAACTGACGTTCGTCCTCGAACGTGCTAAGAACTACTCTGGAGTTACCTGAAATCACTGTTTAACATTTCGAGCACCTTCCCGTACTATCAAAACCCAGTCGAGCACAATAGCTTGATCACATCTGAAGATTTCTTCTTTTATCCATATAATAAGCTCAGAATTCATTCAAACACCTGAAATTTCTCTGCCATGCCTATTTCCAATATATAACCCCGTATCAATTACCACATGACATACCAGAACATGACTACTTACCCTTGCTGAATCAGCACCATGCACCGCAAGATTCATCATCAAACCACAATGACGCTCTCTGAACCTTAATAGCCAAAATTCCACGAATTTGGTGCTCCCGATGCACCTCGTGATATATATATACATGCATCCTGCTATAATGCTGACGATACCACCACAACAGAGAAAATGTGAAGAAATTCATACTCAACTGCAGAGTTAACAAATCCTTGAATACCTCATCTTGACTAGAATCATCAATTCATTATGAACCTGAATAATGGTATTTGTTCTTTAATATACATTTCACATCACCTTATCGCACTGATCCCTAATCCGATAGTCCCGTCTCACCCAGTATGAACTGCTCAGACAACAAATCACCCCAAACATGGCCAACAACCTCACATGATTCCACATCGCGCCAATAGACCATAACTCGAACATGATAATAAGAAACGACTCAGGAAGGAACTATTCAACTCACGCAACTAATATGAATTTTTATCAAAAAATAGGAAGTAGAACACAAGAAAATAAATATAGGGACCTTACTCATCACCACATTGTTGTGGCGTGCAACCCGATCCGAATAGCATACACGTGGCGGCGTGCCACCTGATCCCACATAAAATTTACATAAGAAGATATATATACGGAGCTGATTTGCTCACCATTACAAATTACTGAAAATCGATCACAAGCACGCTAAGTGCATAATACCATCCTGGGGAGACTGATAAAGTCGTAGGCTACATAACTCAAGCACATCTGGGGTGCTATATATATATATACACTCTGAATCTCAAGAGCTATCCTGCTCACATAACATCCCCACTACGCGAGACCTCAACACATAGAAGATTACCAAGCCGTTTCACAACTCACACGGCACAATCATAATAACACATGGATTTAAAAGACGAAACAACACCCGATGTTCTAATACCTTTCCATGAAAAGCGCTCTACTGAAATGAACATGCATGGCTCGTACGGAGCCCATAATCATACTTGAATCCATCCACAAACATCGAGCCGCCTTGCTCGCACCAAACTAAGCTGATAGCTTTTACCTGGGTCCACATTAACCCACTTTATCTCATAATACACGAGAACAGCCATCATCACCGGGACAAACACTCCATAATCCATAATCAACTTAACTGAACGCTCTCCAGGCGTAAATTCTCAATTAAGCAATATTGCACTTCTTTACACTCGGTCCAAATCTTCAATCCATGAAGTGACTACATGTCACACTTTATACAATCTTTTCGCGGTCACACTTCCACGACCTTCCACACACAAGGCAACAAGTCTGCCCATCCACCACTGGCCATACTACGCTGTAAGACAAATCAAGAACTCATAACCAGAGTACAAAGCCTCTTCCACTGAATCTTAATCTAAAGTGACACTGAAGATAACACCAACTTATACTGAACTTTGAAATCACTCTTCCTTGATCTTCCGAGCTCATGACATCCTTATCATCACCGAACCGCAATCTCGATTCTTACTCCCAGTTACATACTGCTTTCCGCACCTAACATACCAACATAAGGTAGCACAAGAATTCCATCATAACTTCCCAACCACCAATAGGGTGAACACTTCATCACATAGAAACCTTTTACTTAACTCAATTCAAGAGTACTATCTCAACATACGAGTGAATTCCCACTCTCACCCAATCATGAAAATCCTTAAGTAGTAGCCTATACCACCATAACCCTTCCGGGGTCCGCCTACACTTGGCATGCCATAGCACCCAAATGCTCCCACTTCTGAAATCCGTTACGACGCCCGACAAGCCTCGCACACACTGGCACAAACCACCTGCATAACCTAATCACATCAAAGGAACCGACCACTGCCAAAAATATGTCATTTCAACCATGGTTAAACAATCTATTTGCTTTTAATCATCTTCAATTGCCTCGGGAATAATAGAAACTTCCTTCAACCCATAGCAAACTCAATACTCACTCATCCCGAGTGACCTTGATTCACGAAATAGGCTGCCTAAATCCCGCAACCCGTCTCATACCCTTATGATAATCTTTCTACAATTCGGAGTCTATTTCTCTCACTCCTCCAATACTATCCTGCATGCTGAAACATATCATAGAACCTTCCAACCATCCGCCTCTTTCTCAGAAATTACTCTGCAAAAGCTCGATTCTCGATCATATTGCTGCCTGGAACCCTTAAATGCCACATTCTTAACTTTTGAATTCACTAGGACCACTATTGAGAGTCACCCACTCTGACTGGCCTCGAATACAATCAACTCCAAGGCTCTCCTAGCACAGGAACACCTTTTTCAATGAAACACGTGGCTGATTCACTATCCTTACAACTCGCCCATGCCTTAAGCATAAATTCTGAATCTTCCAAATCCTAACCCTGGCCCGACATGGCCAACTTTTGCACATATTCATCGAATCCCACGCACAATCACCATTTAATCCTTTCCCTTAGTTGTAACAACTTGTCAATACGCCGACAATCCGCAACCCTATGATAACACAATCCTACAACTCAACTGCAATGGTGGGACTCCCCCACTTAGCCCAAATCTATTCCTTGCACCACTCTAGACCCTGTTGAGATCCTTTCTCCTTTGATAACGCGATTTATCTCAACAATCCGTCCAATTCCTCCAAATCCTCTTGTTAGAACTCCCTAAATACTCAAATTCTCTAGCATCATTCACACATTTTACCTCCTACCGACTAGCCACTAGAACTCCTCATCGAGACCTGCCAACCCCGCCATCGCTAACCTATTCACAGAAGATAACCTACATGTGGAAATCACCCGCGGACACCTTCCAACGAAGCTGAAATGCACGCTCTCTGCGACTTCAATACCCCATCCTACGTCCTGCTTCATTTACCAACCTACTAGTCCGTCCGCTCCTCATGGACATCCATTACATGCGCGACAATGTCTTCAAATTCCAAGCTATGCTGTCGCTCCCCCACTTTGCGACTGCTCGACTTCCGCTTCTTACACCTGGCCTCCTAGAAATGGAACCTCCGCCTAGCCTTACTTCAGGATCAATCTCTGCCAACCGCATTCTTCAATACTTCTTCTCGATACTCTGACCCCACGCAACTGAAGAAACCATAGCACCGCCAAACTTAACACATTCCCTTCGATCAATGACGACGAATACATGTCACATGTGCATATCCCACCTCACTTGAAGACACCAAGCCTTACTACTTTATTAACCCCAACTGGACCATTCATAAGCCAAATGCCTTTCCTCTGTCGGAACTAAAATACTGAAATCTCGAAATCACACTCTGAGAAGACCTCCCTTCAAACCGTTCTTCATCCCCAACATACGGGCAAGCATTCTATCATCATAACAAAATCACACGATAACCAATCGCAAGCATCATCACTACCTGAGCATAGCCTTAAGGCTCCCAGAGACACAGCTACTGAGCTGAAACAACATATTACCCCTTTGCAGGGCCATAGCAACAGCCCCAACAAATTACACATGGAAGCATCTCGAATTACATTCGTATCACCATTTCAATTCATGAAATTCCTGATCCATAGCAAGCGCTTCGCGACGCGTAAGATTGAGTAGGGATGAACATAGGCATAAGCCTCAAAGGAATCAACTCGCACGATGAGGAATCAAGAAGGGAAGTACTCCTAACAGCCATGTAGCCTCTCGAAGATAAGTGCAGACGTCTCTGTATCGATCCGCAAGACTCTACTAGACTTGCTCATGACTCGTGAGACCTACGGGAACTTAGCGCTCTGATACCATGTTGTCACGACCCAAAATCCATAAGGTCGTGATGGCGCCGGACATCAATGTCAGGCAAGCCAAATCATTAATTAATTGAAATAACTTTCCGGTTTTAATATTTATGAAATCATTTCCTTTCACTTTATTACATAATAACCAAATAAAATCTATCAATTAGGAAAAATGGTTTAAATACTACACTTTAACAATTATAACCCAACACATATCCCAGAACCCGGTGTCACAAGTACATGAGCAATTTCTAAGAACATATACAATCATTACAAAGTCTGTCTGAAATACAACTGGACAAGGAAATTAAAATGAAATAAATGCAGTACGAAGGAGACTCCGTCAGCTGCGGATCGCCTCCAGATGATGCAGCTCGCCTAAGTCTCCGATCCTCCATATTGCTATGAAAGTACCTATGCAATAAAATGCACAGCAAGTGTAGCATGAGTACAAAACAACGTGTGCTCAGTAAGTCGCCCGCCTAACCTCAGAGAGGTAGTGACGAGAGGTCGAATTAGACAATCACTAAGGGCCAGCAACTTAATTAACAGTGTAAGATGAACACGATAAGCATGTAAAGGTAGTAAAACAACATAAACATAAATATAAGGCACTGAAATCCAAATAAATACTGGAAATAAACAACAGATACCACTTTCTCATTATTTTTCCAAATATCTTAAATAAACAATTTCCTCTTTGTTTTCCCCCAAGTATCGTAAATCAACCATTACCTATTTATTTTCTTCCCAAATATCCTATCACTTCAAAATCATGAAGAAAAGATTTAACAATTTAGCATGCGCATACGGGATAAGGACAACCGGCCTGAGCCGTCGTAATAACCACTCAGTGCACTGCCGAGGATCGAACGGCCCGTACAAAAAGTGCACCTCGCAATAAACTACTCATGTCTATGCATTGCCGAGGATCGAACGGCCCGTACCAAAAGTGCATCTATCAATATAATAATCCTCTATGTGCACTGCCGAGGATCGAATGGCCCGTCCCATAAGTGCACCTCTCAATATAATAATCATATCTATGCACTCCCACGGATCGAACGGCCCATACCAAAAGTGCATTCTAAATCCGCCATGGCGTACGGCCCGCTCCCATGAGAGTAGGGGAAATTGCAGACATGCACAATCGAAAATCCACCCCGAATACGTCGGAAACACAAATACTCAAGTAAATGACCGATTTCTCTTTTAAAAACCAAAAAAATAGTATTTAAATCTCTTTTTCGAAATTCACTTGCCGAGTTTTATATAACGTGTAATAACACAACCTTATTCGGAAATACAATTGCCCGCGAAGGAAATAAATTCTCTTTTTAGAAGATTTAGAAAATAAACCCTAATCTTCCTTAGTCATTAAATTACAATTTCAATTATATTAGCAGTCTAAAATCACAAACAAGATCACAGGTACAACAGGTAAGGCATGCTAGTGGGTCCTAGGCTACCCGGACATGACATAATAGTAGCTACGCACGGACTCCCGTCATTTCGTGCGTACGTAGCCCCCGATAGTAATGGAATATACTTAATAAATTCACCTAGGGGGACGATTCCACCTCACAAAGTTATAAAGGAGACTTACCTCGCTCCGAAAGTCTAACACCGACTTCCAAGCCCTTCCGATGACTCCAACAGACGCACAACGCTCCGAAACTACCACATAGGCAAAGTAATGAAATTTCATCCTAATACTCACAACAAATTTAAATTATATACTTTCCCAACCCCGCTCGGAGAAATGACCAATATGCCCTGGGGCCCACGTGCTCGGAAATCCGAAATTCTCGAAGATACATTCTACCCGTAGCCCTACTAGTTCAATCATGCAATTTACTCTACATTCCATACTCAAATTCGTGGCTAAATTACAAATTTGCATTTTCTAGGTTTCTTCAAAAAATTTCCAAATTCCTACCAATTTTCATGCCTAATCCATGCATATAATCTTGTATTTATCTTACAAACGGAAGGAATTTACTTACCTTGATGCCTGACGAAAATTTCCCTTGAAATGCTCTCCAAAATCGACCATAAAAATGAAAAATGGGTGAGAAATGACAAAAACCCGACTTTAAAACATTCTGACCAGGCCTCCTTTCGCACATGGGGTCCAATAGCCGCTCCTGCGGAAATTCCATCACAGGTGCGGCTCTGACTCAACCCAGCATCCCTCGCTTCTGCGGTCCCTTCATTGCACCTACGCTCCCGCAGGTGCGACCCATCTTCCCCACATGCGGCCTCTTCATCTCCATCCCAGAACTCGCACCTGCGGAGCCCTTAGCCGCACCCGCGGCTCCGCACCTACGGTCAAAAACTCGCAGCTGCGGTTACACCAGATGACAGCAACCTTCAGCTTTCTTCAACTTCAAACATTGATCTGTTAACCACCCGGAATCCACCCGAGGCCTCCGGGACCCCGTCAAAATACCAACCTGTTCCAAAACATAATGCGGACTTGCTCGAGGCCTCAAATCACATCAAACAACATCGAAACCACGAATCGCACCCAATTCCCAACTTTATTAACTTAGAATTCTCCAGCTTCAACATTTGATGCCGAAACCTATCAAATCACGTCCGAGTGACCTCAAATTTTGCGCAAAAGTAATACTCAACATTACGGACATGCTCCAACTCCCGGAGTCGCATTCCGACCTCGATATCAAAACTTCCACTTCCGGTCGGATTTCTCAAAAACCTTCAAATTTCTATTTTTAGCCAAATGACTCCAAAATGACCTACAGACATGATTCACTTCTGATCGTTCTCCCAACTCCAGAATCACCATACGAAGCTATTCCCAGACTCAGAATACCAAACGGACATCATCCCTGAAATGCACTTCGAGCCCAAATCTATTAAATTCTTCTAAAATGCTAACTTTCATAACATACGCCGAAACGGTCCCGGGTTATCCAAACCCCGAGCTGGACATACACCCAAGTCCGAAATCATCATACGAACCTGCTGGAACCTTCAAACCCTGATTCGGAGGTCGTTTACTCAAAATTACAATCTTAGTTGATTTCTCCAACTTAAGGTTTCTGAAATGAGAATTTTCTTTCCAAGTCGATTCTAAACTTCCTGAAATTCAATTCCGACCACGCCCATGGGTCATAACACCTGAAACGAAGCTGCTCACGACTTCAAACAGTTGAACGACGCGCTAGAGGTCAAAACGACCGGTCGGGTCGTTATAGAAGGAAGCAAAGCAGAAAGTAAAGTAGGTAGGGTTCCATAGTGTAGCCTTGGCTTTCAGCCGGCTAGACAAGCAATGAGCACAAGCAGCAGAAAGAGAGCTAAGAGAAAGTTTTTGTGTGTGTCATTGAACTATTGTACGTGTTTTATAGGTAGAATAAGAGTGTATATATAGCACTTAGGGAGAAGAACAAATAAGGTAAGGAAAGTTAGAATTCAATCGATTAAGGATAATCAAATAATCACATAATCAATTCCCATAAGGGAGTCCGGAATAGACCCCTTAATTGGGGGGTAATCAATTAACGGTCACAACAAGGGGGTTCAATTAAGGTAAGGACTCAAAATCATACCATATAGGGAGTCAGTAAAAATCCCCAAACATTTGTTCGTTAATTAAGGCAAGTAAAATAAGGAAACAGGTCACAAATAAGGAGAAGTTTCGGCACACAAATTATAATAGGGTAATTAATAGGAAATAATCAGTAAAAAAATCTTCAAAAAATACTGATTTATGGGCAAGAATTACTCAGATTCCCTAAATAGAAATCGACTAGGTAAAACCTCACATATATACAGGATTAACAAGAAAATTAGGTTTGCACCAGTAATAGAGACAATTAGGGAAAAAATCTCAAAGAATACTTGTTTTAACAGGGAAAACATTTGAATCCAAGAGATGGAATAAATGAATATGACTGGCATCACAGAAATAACCAAAAATATCAAAAATAAATCAGCATATCACACAGAATCATCTAGGGTTTGAACATTCATACAAAAATTAGTCAAGGTGATGAAGAAATAATTAATTAAACACTGAGAAGTTAGAAAAATCTTTGAAGCAAAGTCTGGGATGAACCCTAGTTTTAGAAAGAGTGATTAAAAATCGAAATAGTTCATAACAACAAGAGATTTTAAAAGAAAATACCTAATAACATTCGAATCACCTCAGATCTATAAAGATCTGAGAAGAATCGACAGTATCGAACTAGGGTTTTCAAAAAATAGTAGAGATGAAGAGAATCGGTCAAAACCCCAGGATTCATACTAAAAGCAAGAGGAAATTCATACTTACAAACGAAAATGGCCTGAGACAGGCTGGTAAAAAAGTTTCAGGCAAGAACAGGGTTGAATCTCAATGAGATTCTTCTAAGAACTCATGAAATCAAATAACCAGGGAGTATAGGAGACCAGTGGTAGTCGGAGAATGCACGAAAACACCATAAAAGAGGGCTTCTCGCTGGTGACGGCGATTAGGTTAGGGTGAGTTGAGAGAGAATTGGAGAGGTGTGGGAACGGGTGACGGCGAAATGAGAGGAATGAAGAGGGGGGTTAGGGTTGGTTGAATTAAAATGGTAAGTTTAATCGTGGACCGTTGACCGTTGATCTAAAAGATCAACGGCCACGATTTGATGGGGGCTTGGGTCGGGTAGATACAGATTGGGCTTAAGGGGTTTGAGATGGTATTATTAAGGGGTTTGGGCTGGTTTTAAAAGGGCTTTGGGCTAATATTTGAGGGGTTAGGTCTGAAAATTGAAGGAATTAAGAGGCTATTTGTTAAATACCCGATTTAATTGATAAAAATAATTTATAAAAATAATTAACAGGTTACTCAATATTTTATAAATACACCAAGTTATTTTCTGGAAAAATAATATAATAATGCATGCATGGGCTATAATTGTAAAGTTATTGCAATTATAACCTAAGAACTGAAATGTGACTATTTGTGAAATAATTTAAGCTTAATATAAATATAAATAGCAAAATTAAACCATAAAATTATTATAAATTCATTTGTAATGCAGTTAGCATTTATTATATATATATATATATATATATATATATATATATATATATATATATATATATATATATATATATATATATATATATATATATATNAAAATGTTAATTGATGCTAATGCATAGTTTTGAAGGTATATATGCAATTTCAAAAATATTATAGGAAAAAATTGGGTATCAACAAGGTGGATTGCCATTATATCCGCGATTGTCTCTCTTCGTGGCTGATTTCTCTTCAGTTTGTTCGCATTTCTGATTAGCTGGAAGACATTATGACTAAGGCCCTGCATGGCCCGCTTCATCATTCTATCTTGGGCTAGCTAGGAGTGTTTTCACCCTCCAGCTTAAAGGGGATGTTAACGAAAGCCCATATCTAGGCCCACTAATAGCTGATACCTGGCAGTCCACTAAGTTTTATTCCAACTTTTATTTCTTAACTTTATTCCATGTATTCATTACTAATAGCTCATGTATATATAGTAGGAGAGCTATCTAGAAAGGTTGAAGATTCATTTTGTATTTTCCGTACATTTTCGATGAAATAAAAACTCCCTCTTCTCTCTTTCTATTTTCTAGGGTTTCCTTCTGTAAAATCCTTTCTCAGATTTCGATTTCTTACACTAACACAAAATTCCAGTATTCCTTGTTTCTATTATTTTCTGTTGTGACTTTTGGCCTGTTAGAAGTAAATTATTTTTCAAAAACTTTTCTATAACCTAATTGCCCAGATGGTAATAATATGTGAAATTCGAGTTTGGCCAGCTGACCTTAAAATACAACAACAACAACAACAACAACAACAACAACAACAACAACAACAACAACAACAACAACAA
>ML360553.1:0-17547 GCA_005239505.1 Nicotiana paniculata
TCGCGATCCAAAATATTTAAAAGCTAACTCATTGCCACAAGTTTTACACTTAGCTTTATTTTTTGGAATTAGTTGAGTAAAAAATGGTCAAAGATGTTTCCGTGCATTTGGTACGTTGTCTAGAAAAAGTAGGGGCAGTAACAGGAGTATCAGACGGGGCATCATTTGGATTATCACTAGTTGAGTTGACTTCAGGAGTAGGACTAGTGGGTGTATCATCATCCGGTTAAGTTTCATCAAAATTTATTTCTTCATCATCATTTTCATCAATAGTTGGATTAGAATAAATAACATTCATTAATTCATGGTCTAGTTATTCATCGGGTGCAATATTATGGCGAAATTGACTCTCAATTTGTAATAAACTATTATCGCTATCAAGAATAGCACCCGTAGGATGGATATAGGGTTTGTTTCGGGGAGCCGGGGGAAGTGGAGGAGGAATAGAGTGACCACTAGATTCGCAGTCTTGGATTTTCTTTTATTTTTACTAAACATTTTTTTAAGGAATAAGCCATCTTAATTAATCAAGCAATAGAAAGTAAATAAAACAAACAAAACTATAATATTAAAACTTGAGAGTTGGAACGAGTTTACCGAATTGACGAACAACTTGTTGAAAATTGATTATCGTTGAAGACTTGAAGATTTCAATTCACCAACTTCATAATTTTTTTACAAATTGTAACAATAAAGTAAGCAATAGTAGCAATTATAGAAGAAATTTAGAGAGAGATTGTGATTGATTGATGATTTTGTAAGAAAAATGAAAGAATGAGAGGGTATTTATAGTTGAAAAAGGGGAAAATGTGTAATTATAAAAAGTTTGGGGTTAAAACAAAGTTTGGAGGGTTAAATGGCTATTTTGTAAATAGCCAACGTCTATTTTTTAAAGGCCAACGACCAGATTTTTCAAATCCCAACGGTCCAATTTTTTTAAAAAAAATTTGACTGTTGGGACTGTTTGGGACCGTTTAGGCCCGGCAAGGACCGGTCCGGTCCCGGTCTCAAACTCCTGGTCTTGCGGTCTCTTTGTGAAGAACCGGCCCAGAAGACCGGACCACGCCTACGGTCCCGGTTCTAATCGGTCAAGGCTCGTTTAGGCCCAGAAGACCGTTGGTCCGCGGTCCCGAGCCTGGACCGGCCAACTTGCCACCCTTAATTCTACCACTAGACCCCTTGTGCTTGTTCTTCATTTTGTTTACCATAACATACTATACTAGCTGCGAAGGGACCTCTCTCTTCTTCCGGTCTGATCGATGAATCTCTCTTAATCGATTGCAACATTCCATTTGAGTTTTATCGACAATAGGTATCAACTCCTTTTATGGTCGTGAACTGGACGATTTTGAGGATGAATAATGAATATAAAGTTATCCCAACGTATACTCGCAAACTCTTTCGTGAGTTAGGCTCGAACTAGCATCTTTGAAGCAAGCTATTGTGCTGGAATAACGAGCACCCAACATGCCTAACTTTTGATTAGAAATATTGACATTGGCGACTTTATTCAACATATATTCCTTACCTTGTTATTCACTTGTAATCCCCAACCTTAAGTTGCTACCTCGTCATCCATTTCTATTCACCAACATGGTTGTTGTCCTCGCCTACTTCGTAACTTGTATAAGCAACCCCAACCTAATAGTGTATGAAATGAAAACTTTTGGAATATTAATTTGGAGATATATAAAATTATCTGCATTTTGCATATTAGAAATTCGAAGTTCTAACTTGTCCTTTTTACAAAAAGGAAGTACAACCAATTTTGAGACGTATTCCATCAAATTTCACCCTGGATATATGGTCAGCAAGGACATTGCAAGCTTCGATTTAAATTAGAATGCACAATTGAGAAATACCATTTGAATTCAAGTGTCATGATTTCTACTTCTAAATTCTAATGCTCAGGGTGTAAGCATTTTGTTTACTTACGATGAATGAGAACAACTCAATGCAGGTAGGATCAGTGTTTTAAAAGGCGTGGACGCAAAGTAAAATATTTTATCTATCATGAGGCGAGACGTAAGCCTTGAAGCGCTGCAGGTAAGTCCCACAGAACCTTTAATTTTTAATATTTTTTAAAATAATATAATTTTAAAAAAATTCAAAAAAGGTAACATTACTTGACAATTATAAACAAAATTTAAAAATTAAGAAATAATTGTACGATACGACGTATATAAAACTGCTTTAATTTTTTTAATAGAAGCCTTTCAATGCATTAACAAAAACACAACTGATATAATACGTACTACAGGTAACATAAAATTTCTCGCATTGCGTAAATAATACTTGAAAAAACATGAAAATATAGCAAGAAATAAGAAGAAAGAGTAAAAGAACAGTACTCCTAATGTTGGATGTAAACTATTTTATTTTATCACACCATGAGTCAACCAAACAAAGCTCTTTCGATTCCTATGTCAAGAAATTTAACCTCAACGGTCTTGTGTTTCTTTGGCGCAGGAGGAAGAAACTTCTCAATAGGAATACCATCTTGACAAACAATAGAATTGCATTATTATTCACTTTTTTAGTTTGAAAAGAACTTTTCGTTTCACCTTGAAGGTTAGGACTAAGTATAAAAAAAGCTTCGGATAGTTAAATATTTAATTTTTAATTTTGTTTTTTACCCTAGTGGGAATAAAATGAAAAATTAAAAAGCAAAAGAGAAATAGTTTTTCCTTTTTTATTTTGTTTAGTGTTCGAAACAAAAATTCCTCTTTATTTTCTCGAAAACCTTTTCTTCCTCTTCAAGCACAGCCACGTCTCTTCCTAAAACCCTTCTCTGTTTCATTGCCTCCACCGCCATCCCAATTCACAAGTTAGTTCAATTTTCTTTTCTCTTAATTGTGCAATCCATATAGCAGAAACCCTAATTGAGAAATGTCGTTGAGTAGAATCTCATCTCGGTTCTCAAGGAATGTGTTGACACAGTGCCGCCTCAATTATCGTCAAAAAAAGCAACAGCGCCACCTTCCCATCCTTTCATCTCAGTTTCACTCCGTTCGTGATATCAAAGAAAAGGTTCAATCTTATTGCCCACTCCCAAATAATCTTTCAATCACCTTCCCGCCTTTTCTGGATTAATTAATGTATTAGGGTTTTGCTAGGGTTTTAATTGCAACTGTACTTTAGCTGTATAGCAAGCTTAACTTGATCTTAGTTTTAGCTTTGATTGTATCTACTAAAATCTGTGCCTTTTAATGGGTTACTGCAAAAATTTAATCTTGGGAGGTTTTGGACTTAAAAACTATATTCGAGTCAACTCTAACATACAGTTTAGTACAAGGAGGAAAGAAGTTAAAATTTGTTTGCACTTCCAAGAGTGTAGATAATGATTTTGCCTTAAGTTACTTGCAGTATGTGATTATATTCTTGTATGTCCCAAATGAACTGGAAATGCAGGATAATACTTATACGGGGTAAGATGATTCCTAATTTCGAAAATAAAGAAAGAAATCCTAGTTGTGTCATTTCATTGTAAGCATTCAAGTTCGTGGAAAAAAAAAATGATAATATGCTCGTCTATATTCTATAACATAACATAACAAAAATAAACCCAGTGGAATCTCACAAGTGGGATCTAGGGAGAGTAGTGCGTACGCAGACCTTGACTTTACCCCTACCTTGTGCAGGTAGAGAGGCACAATTAAAAAATATGCTCGTTTATAGAAGGATATGCGGGCAGTGATCTAATGTAAATTCTCGAGCTTGTAGTGGTTTTCTCTTATAACATCGTATCTCTAATGTTTACCTGAATGGTGCTGATTTTGCTGACTGTGGTTTTTTTATCAGGTGTCTCTACTACCTGACTCCGCCTTGCAATGGTTTGGAATCTCATCCTCTGCATCACCCCAACCTAATGAAAAAGAAGCATCTCAGTCCCAAAGTGAAGGAGGAAGCACAACTGAGAAATCTTCAGCGTCTGCTGGTTCTCACATTCAGGATGAGAAGGATGAATCAGGTTGTGATATGGCATCCCATTATAACATGATTAAAAAATCATAAGTGGATGACATACTAAACAAAATGTTTTTTCTCATTTGGATTCAGATATAGATGTGGAGGACTTTTCTAGGGATGACCTAGTGAAACTTGTGGTTGAGAAGGAAGAACTCCTGAAGATGAAAGATGATGAGTTACGGAAAATGCAGGATAAGTTTCTCCGGACTTATGCAGAGATGGAGAATGTCATGGAGAGAACTAAACGAGAGGCAGAAAATTCCAAGAAGTTTGCCATTCAGGTTAGTCTTGATGAGCGCATGCTTTGCTGTGCAGGCGCACAATTAAATTCTTTTTGTATTCTAAGCTTTACTTCTGTTTCTCTCATGTTTTTATATAAATATTGCTGCAGAATTTTGTGAAAGCCCTTCTAGATGTGCCCGATAACTTGAGCAGGGCTTCTTCCGTTGTAAAAGAAAGCTTTTCTAAGATTGATGCATCCAAGGACACAGTTGGAGCCATGCCACTTCTGAAGACACTGTTGGAAGGTGTTGAGATGACTGATAAACAGCTAGCAGAGGTACAGTCTTACCCTTAAACCGTTGATCTCTCCTCATTTTATTTACGGTAGATTGTGGAAAGCAAGTTTATAGAACTTCAGCTCTTTATGCTTTCTGGGGTGAAAAGAGGGAGGGAAACTGAAGGTGTGAAGCCAATTGGGATTATGATCAATGATGTTTCCTCTTTGTCTGGTTACGAAGTAAATCAGCAGGGAGAGCAAAATTTTTAGTAATTAGATGAGTCAACTTCTGTTACTAATATTTATTTTCTGTTCAATCATGCCAAATAACTATTTTCCTTTTACCGATGTAATTCCCTTTATGTACTTTTGCAGTACCTTCTTGGAAATAGCTTTATAGTCTGTTTGGCCAAGCTTCTCCAATCCCAGAAGCACTTATTTGTTTTTCAAGAGAAGTACTTTTTCAAAGTTGAAATGTTTGACCAAGCTTTTGGAAGAAAAAAAAAGTGCTTTTGAGGAGAAGCAAAAACAGTTTTGGAGAAACAGAAAAAAGTAGCTTCTCTCCAAAAGCACTTTTGAGAAAAATATACTTAGAAACAATTTTTAAAAGCTTGGGCAAACACTAATTGTTACTGAGAAGTACTTCAAATTAATTAGCCAAACACAAATTGCTTCTCACCAAAAGTACTTTTGACAAAAAAACACTTTTGAAAAAAGTACTTCTCACACTAAGCTGATTTTTGCAGCTTGGCCAAACAGGCTATTAGTAAAGTACCATTATCTTATTAAAAAATAAGAAATAAATCTTAAATACTCTATGTAAGAGAAGTAAACAAATATCTCTCTCTATTCTTGGCCCTTTTGATTTGCAGGGAAAATAAAAGCAAAATCAATTAATTACAGTTTCTTTTTTAGATCACACACTTATCCTACACAAACAACAAGTCTTTAACAAAATAAAGGACTTATGTTCAAATATTGAACCTTTGTAACAACAATTAAGTCTAAAAGCAAAATCAATCAACTAAAGGTTTGTACCCATTCTCTATCCAAGCACGAGTAGGAAACTAGGAATATAAAGAAGAGAAAACAGAAAAAGTAGGCTGGGCCAAGATCCAGCATAGAGGAGGCAGTACTTAGAAACAACATGTAGGGAAGCAAGAATGTTTTGCGTTTTCATACCTTCTTCCAGCCCTAATAAATTAACATTTTCTTGCTTGCACCCTTTCATCTTTTTGTTAATGAAATAGACATAGATGTCTCGACTGCTGAATTCTTATTCTGCAATCAATTCTCACGCTACCCCTGCACGAATATTCATCTCTAAAAAAAATTAAAAGAATTTTGACAAATATTGAAGTTAATGCAAGTGTAACAACAACTAAGTCTTAATCCGAACTAGTTATCTCCCAACTAGTTATTTCTCAAAAAGAGTCTTAATCCCAACTAGTTGGAATCGTGTGTGTCTGTATGCATCTGTGTAGGTGTGTATATATATATTCTTTGTGTCTGTTCTTAGCTATGTCTGCATTAATTTTGAGAGATCGTAGGTTTATTGAGATAATTTTTCTTCATGTAATTTTAGGTCTACCTCATTTGCTTTTATCACCTTCAATTATCATAGTGTCTATCATATTCAAGGTTGATTCGGGTATACGTAAAACGCTGGCCAAACACCTCAGGCGTGATATGCCTATTTTATGTTCTATGTTGCCACTTGCACCTTCTATTGAGTGATCTTTTCTATAGCTAGAAACGTGCCTACCTCTGGGAAATGACACTCTGGTCATTGACAGTTGACCATTTGCTTACCGCTTCTTTTGTTCTATTTCAAACTTCAATGGTGTTTTTATACCGTTGTTGAGTTCCAGTTGGTACTATAGTTGCTCAATGTCATTATTTTTTATTTTGCACCATGTTAAAGGATTTTTAACTGTTTTTGCAAGTAGGTTATAGATCTTACTAAGTTGCTTCTTTTGGTTTGTTGTGTTAATTTTTCAGGTATTCAAGAAATTTGGTGTTGAAAAATACGATCCTACAAATGAACAGTTTGATCCAAATAAGCATAATGCAGTATTTCAAGTACCTGATCCTGAAAAAGCTCCTGGCGTGATTGCTGTTTGTCTTAAGGTATTTGTTAGCATTTTCCTCTCAATTCATGCTATCTGTTTGCTATTTTAATCTTAATTTCTTAAAATTCCTTAGCATAATCTTTAATGCATTCCTGATCCCTCTCATTGAAAGTCAAATGAGTAGCAGACAATTTAATTGGACTTGCATTTGCAGCCGGGGTACACCTTGCATGACCGAATTATTCGGCCTGCTGAAGTTGGTGTGACAGTAGCCGCGGAGACAGAGGCTGATCAAAGTACAAACACTTAAATGGGTGGCTCACTACTGAGGCTTTAGAGCTTGGAGTAAACAAAGTCCTTGCTCTTTAAATCAGAAACATTTTGCTCGCAGGCAATTTGAGTTCTTCCTTCAGGGGAGGTGTTCATTGTGCAGATGTTAATCTATTGGTCTTTTTGGTTTGACGTTAATCCATAGTTGTGTTAATTCATAAGGTATTCTTATTGCGCGTGGAGCACTTTCCTTGTCCACTTCTTTTCCAATATGCAAGTAGTGTTATACGTTTTGAACTTTTTTTGTGGGGCTGTCTGCAGAAGAGACCCACGACTTCTGTTCTTTGCTAAACTGGAGCTCTGAATGATAGAAGTGAGCATTATTTTTCAGCTTATGGTGAAAACATAGAAAAACACGTTCAGCTTCTGCTTTGATAGTGAACTACTTACTTGTATTTTTGTCGCTGTGGAAGTTAGCTGCTCAACAATATAAGCACTGCAATCAGCCTAAAAGAATAAGGCATATGCACTTGTTCTCGTCTTTGGAAATGGGGAAATTTTCACTCGCTGACCATGGCAAAAAGGATACTAGTACACTCAGTAAACTGACCTTTGGAATTAGCTATAAAGAAAAGGAAAATTGATACTCTGACTGAGCAAGTAATTAACTCCGCGAAACTAGATGTCACTTGTGCCAATAGATTAATGCATACATTCCTTATATACAAATTTAGTGTGCAAAAATAATGCAAATTATAGACTAGTAAGTTGTATTTGTTACTCCTTTCTCATTGCATATGCAAGTCTTGCAAGAACTAATAACAGTTTTGAGCAATATATCTCCATGTGAGTTCTAACCATGACTTCGCGGATCAGAAACTTGATGGACCTTGCGCGATTCAGCACTTGTATATTGTCCCACAGCACGCGAATAAGGTATTGATTCTTCCCCTCGAGCAAGGGCATCCACATTCTCAAGCAAATACTGTCTTGGAAGGCGGCCAACGACATTACCTTCCTCATTTCCATTTTTATCCAGGAATGCAAAATGAGGGATGCCCTCAACTCCAAACTCATCAAGCTCTTGTTCCCACTTTGTGTTATCCACATTCAACATTACAAAATTCACGCGGTCCCTGCATTAACAGCATGAACTTTTGTAACATAAATTGTTAACTGACGCATGCTATGTATGTTGCTAAAACATGCTACAAAGAACAAGCGGAAACTCAATTGTGCTGTTAGTATCACTTAAATAGGGAATGAGAAACTTCTAATATTGGAAAAAATGGTGATCTCTCTCTTAAAAGAATAACTCAAAGATAACTCTATTATAGTAATAGGAAAAAAGTTCTTCGGTTATAGGGGATCAATAACAACAAAAAGATTTACTTGTACTGCTGTTCAACTTTATAGACATCCGGAGCTATTTCTCGACAAACTTCACACCAATCTGCATAGAATTCTACAACAGTAGGCTTTCCATTGGAAAGAGCCTGCATGGGAAGAGATCGATAAGACAATTTTAATCAAATTTAGAAACAGAAAACATAAAAGAAACTACAGTTGAAACGACTCAATAGTGAAATATATATCTGTGACTTAAGAGGACAGAATAAAAAAGACTCTGATGTAAGCTTACATTTGCTTAGGGTAGGGGGGCCGGGGTATTATCAAATTATGCAGGAATAGTGTTGCGTCAACTAAGTAGATTGAAGCAGCGGAGAAAACTGCTTCAGTGATATCAGCTAACTATATACCAACATCCAACAAGAAATCACAAGACTGACAATTTGGTAACTGGGGAAGTTCGGATGTAAATCATACGATTATGAGCTGCACTCTAGGCTGTGTCATAACTATCAATTTAGTTATTTTGTATTTGTAACTTATCCTTTGCATTTATCCATGAGAACTAATTATCCGTCTGATCTGATTTGAGTTACGTGCATACATTTGCATTAGCATAGATACAACATCTTCAGAAGACCGCCTTAACTTTTGCTTTTAATCAAGTATATCTGAAATCGTGCATAAACCTTGTGTTGGAGGGCACCTTCTCTCATGGCTAGTACAAATGCGACTAGCTTCTTGCACTCTCACTTTATTATTTTAATACATAAGAAAGCCAGCTTCAGTTTACTTATCAAAAGAAAAGGAAGAACAAAAAAACTAAACATCTGTTAATACATAACGAGGTCTAGTGAGTATGAAGCTGACTAGATCCCTTGCTTCTGGAGTTGCAGTATTTCAATTGATACAAAATCTTAGGTAAGTTTCACGTCCCTCTTAATCAGCCACCTATGTGTATCTCATTAAATCCAGTCTCTCACTCTAGGATTAAACATGTAAGCATTTATAATCATTTAATCCGAGAGAAGGTAGCTTTTGGCCAGCTCATTGTCCATCATTTTTCTTTCTCATCACCAGCTTGTTGACACTGTGAGAATGCACGGGAAAATATATTATTCATATCACTTAACAATGATACAATAGGCCCTATATATATAATACATGCTCTACTCTTAATACATATGGGATTAGGGTTATTTACTACTATTTGACTACCAAACTAACACTCTCCCTCAAGATGGTGCATATAAATCATATGTACCAAGCTTGTTACATATATAACTAATACAAGGACCAGTGAGAGACTTGGTGAAAATATCAGCTAGCTGATCATTCGACTTCACAAATTTTGTAGCAATATCTCCTAAGAGTATCTTTTCTCTGATGAAGTGACAATCAATCTCAATGTGTTTAGTCCTCTCATGGAACACCGGATTTGATGCAATATGAAGGGCAGCTTGATTATCGCATACAAGTTCCATCTGGCTGATGTCACCAAATTTCAACTCCTTGAGCAATTGTTTGATCCAAATTAGCTCACATGTTGCCATAGTCATTGCTCGATATTCTGCTTCTGCACTAGATCGAGCAACTACATTTTGTTTCTTGCTCTTCCAAGACGCCAAATTGCCTCCTACGAAAACACAATATCCAGACGTAGAACGTCTGTCAGAAGGTGATCCTGCCCAATCAGCATCTGAGTAACCAACGATATGCTCATTACCTCGATCCTCGAACAATAACCCTTTTCCTGGAGCCGATTTTATATACCGAAGAATGCGGACAACTGCATCCCAACGACTATCACAGGGAGAATCCATAAACTGACTTACAACACTCACAGGAAAGGAAATGTCAGGTCTAGTCACTGTGAGATGATTTAATTTACCAACCAGACGCCTATCTTGCAGGAAAGGAAAGGAAATGTCAGGTCTAGTCACTGTGAGATGATTTAATTTACCAACCAGACGCCTATCTTGCAGGAAAGGAAAGGAAATGTCAGGTCTAGTCACTGTGAGATAATTTAATTTACCAACCAGCCGCCTTTCTTGCAGGATCGCTAAGCGGCTCCCCCTGTCCTGGCAGAAGTTTAGAATTCGGATCCATCGGAGTGTCAATCGGTCTGCAAACTGTCATTCCTGTCTCCTCAAGAATGTCTAAGGCATACTTCCGTTGTGATATCACAATACCTGAGCTAGACTAAGCGACCTCAATACCCAGAAAATACTTTAGTTTGCCCAGATTTTTAGTCTGAAAGTGTTGAGAGAGATGTTGCTTCAATTTAGTAATACCAATGATCATTGCCGGTAATAACAATATCATCAACATAGACCACCAGATAAATACAGAAACTCGACGCAGAATGCCGATAAAATACAGAGTGATCAGCTTCACTCCGAGTCATGCCAAACTCCTGGATAACTGTGCTGAACTTACTAAACCAGGCTCGAGGAGACTGCTTTAGACCATAAAGTGACCGGCGCAAGCGACATACAAGGCCACGAGACTCCCCCTGAGCAGCAAACTCAGGTGGTTGCTCCATATAAACTTCATCCTCAAGGTCACCGCGTAAAAAAGCATTCTTAATGTCCAGCTGATAGAGAGGCCAATGGCGAACAGCAGTCATGGATAGAAAAGGCGGACTGATTCTACCTTAGCCACGGGAGAGAAGGTATCACTGTAATCGAGCCCAAATATCTGAGTATATCCCTTGGAAACAATATGGGCCTTAAGTCGATCAATCTTGCCATCCGGACCAACCTTGACTGCATACACCCAACGACAACCAACAGTAGATTTACTTGAAGGAAGAGGAACAAGCTCCCAAGTACCACTCGTATGTAAAGAAGACATCTCGTCAGTCATAGCCTGTCGCCATCCTGGATGAGACAATGCTTCACCTGTAGACTTAGGGATGGAAACAGAGGACAAAGAAGATATAAAAGCATAGTAGGGTGATAACAGACGATGATAACTTAAACCGACATAATGGGGATTAGGATTAAGTGTGGTCCGGTTACCTTTCCGAAGTGCAATCGGTGTACTAGGAAGAGACAAGTCCGCAGTAGGAGCACGGTCAGGTGCAGGACGTGAATCAGCTGCGCCTGATGCTGGGTGCGGACGACGATGATAAGTCAAGAGTGGTGTTCTTGTGGCTGGGGATCTAGGAGGAGCCACACTAGACTCCCCAACAGTTGGAATGGGTGAGACTTCTGTGGCGGAAGGTGAAGGAGAAACTGTAGTAAACTCCTTAAAGGTCGGTATAGGTAAGACCTCAGATATATCAAGGTGGTCAGAAGAGGTAAAGAGAGGCTTAGACTCAAAAAATGTGACGTCTGATGACATAAGGTACTTACGAAGATCAGGTGAGTAACAACGATATCCCTTCTGAACACGAGAATAACCAAGGAAGACACACTTGAGAGCACGAGGAGCTAATTTATCTTTCCCTGGGGCTAAGTTATGTACGAAACAAGTGCTCCCAAAAACACGAGGGGGAAGAGAGTATAAGGGTGACTCAGGAAACAACACCGAATGCAGGATCTTATTTTGGATGGGAGATAAAGGCTTCCGATTAACCAAATAACAAGCTGTGAGAACTGCATCGCCCCAAAAATGCAACGGAACATGAGATTCAATGAGAAGTGTGCGAGCAGTCTCAATGATGTGCCTATTCTTTCTCTCTGCAGCCTCATTTTGCTGAGGGGTATAAGGACGAGGTCTGATGAATAATTCCTTGAGAAATCATAGACTGCTGAAATTGAAAGGATAAATATTCTAAGGCATTATCACTGCGAAAAGTGCGAATAGAAACACCAAATTAATTTTTGATTTCAGCACAAAAATTCTGGAATATAGAAAACAACTCAGAACGATCTTTCATTAAGAAAATCCAAGTACATCTTGAATGATCATCAATGAAACTAACAAAATAACGAAATCCCAAGGTTGAACTGACTCTACTAGGACCCCATATATCAGAATGAACTAAAGGAAAAAAAGATTCTGCATGACTCTCAATACTACGAGGAAAGGAGGCTCGGGTATGTTTCCCGAGCTGACACGACTCACAATCTAATGTGGATAAACTAGACAAACTAGGCACTATCTTCTGAAGCTTGGATAAGCTTGGATGTCCTAAACGTCTGTGAATTAGGTCCGGAGGAACTGTAACTAGACATGCCTGGGAGGAATTGAGTGAGTTAAGGTAGTACGGCCTTCTGATTCAAGTCTTGTTCCAATCGTCTGCCCCGTACTGCGATCTTGCATAATAAAAGAATCATCAATAAAATATATACCACAATGGAGGGCACGAGTCAAACGACTAACAGATGCAAGATTAAAAGGACAGTCAGGGACATAAAGAACGGAATCTAGAGTGACAGAGGGTAGGGGATTCGCTTGTCCAACTCCTTTTGCTTTAGTTTGAGACCCATTGGCTAAAGTAACAGTGGGAAGAGACTGTGAATACGCAATATTTGACAAAAGTGATTTATTACCAAAGATATGATCAAAAGCGGCTGAGTCCACAACCTATTGTCCAAGAGTACTAAACTGGGAAACAAAAGCAAAAAAATTACCAGCAACAGAAGTATCAGTCTGAGCAACAGAGGCTTTTTGTGGAGATGTCTGCTTACTTGCTCGATACTGAAGGAACTCATTATACTCCCCTTGGGATAAAGAAAATCCCTGGTTACCTGTAGTCTCTGTCTGAGCAACATAAGCATTTTTGGGTGGACGACCATGTAAAGAATAGCACACGTCACGAGTGTGTCCAAGTTTATGACAATAAGAGCACTTGGGTCTAAATCTTCCAAAATGACCTCCTCATCGTCTATTCTCCATAGTTGGAGATGCCCGATTGTCCACTAACTGGGATGCGAGAACAGAAGAGTCAAGTGTCTGTGATGAGAACACTGGGTGACTTGGTGCTACAGCAAGGCAAAGTAATCAAGAGAATCAACTGTGGGGACAGTCGGACTAGCCAAAATCTGATCGCGTACTGAGTCAAGATCATTAGGAAGTCCAGCAAGAGTAAGAACTAGAAACATCTTTTGTCGCTACTCTTGTTGCTTTTCAACACTAGCAGAAACTGGCATCAACTTCTCAAATTCCTCCATGACTGCCTGTACTTGTCCCAAGTAAGTAGACATATCTAATTCATGTTTCTTTAAATTTGTCATCCGCGATATCACATCATAGAAACGAGATATATCATTAGTGTATAAAGTGCGAGCCTTTTCCCAAACCAAATAACATGTCTGGAATAGATCGCCACAGGATACTGCATAATCGAGCATCGATCTTCTCCCAAAGTGTTTTGGCCTTTTCATCTCCTTCGCTAGACTTCTCGATTAGATGATCTTGAACACCTTGACCTTTACACCACAGCTCGACAGACGAAGCCCAAGCTAAGTAGTTTGAACTTCCCATTAAAGGTTCTGAGGTAATCATTACACCGGAACTGCCAAAGCCCGGGTTTTTAGACCCGAAAGCATCAACTCCCAAAGACATCGTTGGATTGAAGAGAGGTCTATAAAATTATCACCAAATAACAGAAAGAATCAATTGAAAACTCCCTGAAACAGACGAAGGAGACACTGTTTTGTCGGCAAATTACTGTAGCTGCCGGAAAACAAACAGTGTACTCGCCGGAAAAATTCAAAGTTGTCAGAATCAAACGAAAACAGTATGGGTAGGGTCGAAATAAGTAGGCGACCCAACTGTTCTGAAGAAACTTTTTCAAAAAATGGCCGGAAGTGTCTGTACGCGCCGGCGCGTGAGCTCACGCGCATGAGCTTCTGGTGTCGCGTGGGGGCGCGTGGGGAGGCTTCTGCCGGAGATTTTTACTGGGGTTTGGTCGCCGCGCAGTGGTGACTCTTGTGGTAGTGTTGGATTTTGCACAAGACTGACAGAGACAATGCAGAAGCAAACGGCCTTGAAAAAGTAGCCGGAAAAAGGCTTCCGGTGACTGATTTCTCTTCCCGGAATCGCTGGAATTTATGCATAGCGATAAATCTCTCACGATTGCTCTAATACCATGTGAGAATGTACAGGAAAATATATTATTCACATCACTTAACAATGATACAATAGGCCCTATATATATATATATAATACATGTCTTACTCCTAATACATATGGGATTAGGGTTATTTACTACTATTTGACTACCAAACTAACAGACACATTAAAGAAAACCACTATTATCTGCAGAGTTTCTTAAAGAAAATCTAATATATGCCTACCCTAATCAGCTCAGATTGAGGGAGGGCACCAATAGAGTTATTGTGTATTTCGAATTATCCTTGCCTTGTAGTAAGTTGTAATTATCTATGTGAAGTAAAACATTTCCATTATACAGCATCTATTACCTTTATTTGGATGATAAGCTTCCTAAAATCTTCAATAGAACTTATATATTAAAACAAAAGCAAAATACTCCTATGTATCTTGTTTTACGAGAAAAACACTAATTGCAAGTCCATCCAACTGTAGAATACATGAATGTCCACGTCCTAGCCACATATGAATACACAACAAAACAAATTATCATAAGAAACGATGGTCATGCTTGAACACTAACCTCTTCATATGGCAGAGCCGCAGCCGTGATATCCTTCAAAGAAGGAATACCTAAATCTACTCTTTGTGAAGAGAAAAGTCCAAGTGCTGCAAGGACTGACACTAGTGCTACACGTCGATTAAAATCTTTGGTCGGATATTCAGGACCTGAAGATGGTGCAGAAACTTCAGCTTTACTAATCTCAGTG
Organism: Nicotiana paniculata; assembly: GCA_005239505.1. Lineage (NCBI taxonomy): Eukaryota > Viridiplantae > Streptophyta > Magnoliopsida > Solanales > Solanaceae > Nicotiana > Nicotiana paniculata. The sequence goes on from ML360553.1 coordinate 14,937, forward strand.
TCAACACCTGAAGACTTATCCTGCAGAGCAACATATGTATATCAGATTCTAAGCAAAAGTACTGCACCAGACACGAATAACATTCAAGGGGATACAATCAGAATAGGTTTAGTCGACACTGATAAAGCTGAAATGCCAATTGAAACTATGTATTTTTATCAATATCAAAATTAGATTTCACCCACTAGCTATACTTGGTATGTAAATATATCATCTCACCAAGCAAAACTTCAAACATTGCAAAATTTAAAGTTGATATGACTGGACTTAATTCCTTCCCTTTTTGTGTTGAACTGTAAGAAAGATAGTAAGGACTCAACCAACCCAATGATATAACATGGTCTAATATATTGTCCGGTTTGGACCAAACCCGCAAAGTTTTTCCCAAAAGACCTCACATCATTAAGAGATTCATATACTTATATGTAGCTTCCTAATCGTTTCAGCCATCAATGTTGGACTTTTTTCGCACACCCAACAGATAGAGATTTCCAAATATAAGCAGGCACGCTTGTAAATTATTAACACTATTTTTCCTTTTCCTAAAGTAATAAGTGAATTAACAACACTCTTATCAATTAACAACAGTATAAATGAATGCTTCCCTCAACATGGAGTTTTTAGGGGTTGCTCTATTTCTTCCTTTTTCTAGCACACTATACAAAAATATCAAATAAAGGTAAAGGGGTTTGATGGAAACAATAAGGAAAGTGAAAATAGTAAACCTCTACTGCAGATTCAGGCGGGTTGGAATTTTCTTGGCAACAGTCGCCTGTTTTTGGGTCAGTTTGACAATATATTCTTTGATACTTGCCAACATTTTTCAGCTGATAAATTGAAGGTTTTACAAAGTGCAAAGAGTGATGGGGTCTAAAATGGAAAGGCCTCAGTTTGTGGAGTCCAATGGGACTTGAGATTACCCGAGCCATGGCAAACAATCTTTCTGCTGACGAAATCTTGGTCTGTGTTTTATGTAAGAAGAAAGACTTGAATTAGCGGACATAGATGTTTCGTTTTTGTAGATTTTTCATTTCTGGTTTTGACCATTTTAGACGACGTCGTACTGGTTTCCTTTCTATTACAACTTGCTCGGATGGTCCTTACCTATTGTATTATATAGTATTGTTACTTTCAATACGATATTTGTTTTGGTTGTGACTTGAATTTTATTATATCAAATCGTTAAATCAACGTAATGACGAAATATGTCACTTTATGTAATGACGATTTGGTGTGATTGCGTCGATATCTTGTATTTTTCTCTCATCTCACCCTTCACTATTATTAAATAATTTTATTTTATCATTTATCCTACATCTTTATATAATAAATTTATCACGTATCATAATTTTTCTTTATAATTGCAAATGTATTCTTCATATTGTTGATGCATGATATCATGAAACAACGACAAATGATATAATCTATCCAAATATTGTATTCATCAAACGATACAGTATAATACGATATGATACATTATGAAACGATGTGAAAAAATAATCCAAACTAGCTGTTAATAATGGGTTTCATGTTCTTGTTAATATAAAAAGATATTCTTTTGAGATGATTGGGGACGTGTTAATGGTGCAAGAGAAGAAAATAGAAGAAGGAAGGTTATGATAGAAGCATAACTTTTCGAATCACACTGTTTCAACAATAGAGAGAGAGACTCTCACCTCTCACTACAACCAAATCCAATGGACAACACACCAAAAATACTTAACATACAACCGGAACCATCGGGCTCTAACCATACGGAGGAAGGTACCTCACAAACACACTCCTACAAAAAAAATGCTCTTTGACAAACAGGACACCTCACAAACAGACTACTTTGTATCTGACTTGGAAAAATTAGAAATTGAACTAAAAGGTAAGGAAAATATATGTCCAATCCTGCTCTACCGAGAGGACAAAAATAGATTATATGAGCCATGGCGCTACTCAGTCATCATTAAACTCTTTGGCCGGCGTATGCCACATTATCTCCTCCGATCCAAACTAATTGAACTATGGAACCCATCCGAACAGTTAATCTTGATTGACCTAAGATGGGATTTCTTCATAGTCAAATTTGGTAAGGAGGAAAATTTGGTCAAGGTTATTCATCAAGGGCCATAGTTCATATCTGGGAGCTTCCTCTCTGCCAGACGGTGGGGACCAAAATTTGTCCCACAAGAAGCCACCTTATCATTCACTGCGATATGGGTATGACTCCCTTAGTTGCCCACCGAATTCTATGATAAAGAAGTCTTGGAAAAAGTTGGCAGAAAGCTTGGGAAACTCCTCAAAATCGATACATGCACCTCAACAACACTAAGGGGGAGATATGCCAAAATTTGCATCCAAGTTCCAATAGAATCACCAGGCGCAACATCTGTCACTATTGGGGATCATAAGCAATTGATTATCTATGAAGGTGAGAAAGTCCTTTGTACAGGATGTGGAAGACCTGGTCACATCCTAAAAGGGTCCTCACACAGGCAGAAACCCACCTAATCACCACCACCAAAGGACATCCCAGGCTGCTCCAATTCAAAAACAAATAACGAATAAGAAGAATGGAAAACCGTATCCTTTCCCAGGAGACTCAAGCAAGGACCCCCCCCCC
>ML360553.1:17563-54433 GCA_005239505.1 Nicotiana paniculata
AGCAATGCCAATCAACAAATCTGAATAGGAAAGGTAAAACACATGCCAACCGGACGACATCCAAGTTCGAATGTTCGACGCCATCTCCGATAAGTCTCTCGAAACCCAAACTTTCCGCTATACTTCTAAACTAACCCAATGCAGGACGCTAGCTCAGCCCAGTGCACAAAAAACATCCATCTTCTGATTAAAAATCAGCCTACTCACGGACAACCCACAAGGGACAGGCCCAATACAAGTACAAAGAGAAAAGCGGGTCCAGAAGGTAGAGAACCAACACCCACTGCAGATAAGAGGCCTACACCCCAAAGGCAAAACCAATTGGTCCCCTCATAAAACCAAAGTCAACTAGCCAAAAGGGCCCAGAGGGGAGTTTGATAGTGCACCAGACGGAGCCCCACACCACTCCTAAACCCATTAACACTCTAGTAGACCCAAATGATGATCCATATTATTCTACATCTCCCCTACAAACACACTCTATGCAAAATCCCTCAATGGAAACTCAAGAGCTAAATCTTAGAAATCCAAAAATTGCAACTGATTTTTCAACAGCCATCAACTCAACCAGATTTTCCCGTAATCCCATAACATATGTATTAGACATAGGTTACGAAGCATCCACCATGGATGTCGATCCACCTCCATCATCAGCCAAGATCTTTAATTACCCCCAACACCCCCCCTCTCACCATTTAATATGAGTCCAAAAAAGGTTAAACAGAAAAAACCCACAAATGTAATTCCCTCCCAAACCCCCAATCATTTTGACCTCCATTCCACCACCACAGGACCACACGCCGGCGCCCTGGGTGGAGATTTCTCTCCATGGCCAGGCGTTGTGCTATAATTTTCAGCTGGGAAACCAACCAATCTCCCTCATCATCCAAAATCTGGCCCATTTAGCCAGACTCACTGCAGAAGTGCTAAACAATGGTTTGGCGATGTTTGGCGCTCAACTTTGGCAATTGATGGTGCTTCAGGGCAACCTCAACCCTCTGCAGCAAACAAAAATGACCCACCTTCAGTCTAAAACATGATCAACAAATCGTCAACATCATTCCCTTCTTCCCGGATCCAGCAGTAACAGACCCTTTTGCGACTCCACAATTCAAATTTCTTCAACATTGGCCACAACAAGATCCTTCATCTTCAACGCAAGAGAAGCAGTGTCCACCGCCACTGGAGAATATCTCAAAAGAGATGTCAAAAGCCTTAGAGATTCTGAAGAAGCACGAAACACTTATGGAAAAGGAGACATCGTCAACGTACATCCCATTGAGGATAAACTCTCTATGGCTAGAGGCAGTATGAGTGGTGGAGTTCAGTGTGGACCACATCAAGACTTTGATCCTACTATGCCCAAAGAATCTAGCAAGATGTGGACTGAGTTTGTCCTCCCATCAAAGCCAAGGTGTACTGAAGCCTCTCTTGACCCTAACTCCAGTGATGAGAACCCAGCCATCTCCATCCAGAGGAGGAGATGTGATGCCAACCCAAGGAACGGACAAAGCATCGACGAGCAACCTCCCACCAAACCTTTACCCCTTAATGAATTTCATCATATGGAATGTTAGGTGCGCAAACAGTGTCGAGTTCAGGAGACACTGCTCAGAAATGGTGAAGAAGCACAAACCTGCAATGCTAGTGCTGTTGGAAACCAAGATGGCAGACCACAAAAAGATCACAGAGGAACTGCAATATGATCTGCATATTCAGTTCCCAGTAGTAGTCCACTCAGGAGGTATAGTCATCATGTGGAAGGAGTCCTTCCTTCAGGTAGATGAAGTAGCAGTAACACCCCACGATATCTATGCAATGGTCAAGGTACTCCATCAAACCCCCCTTGGTTATTTTTGCAATCTATGCTAGAAATTATATAGAGGTTAGAAAGACCCTCTGGGATAACTTGATCGATATATCCAAAAAATTTAAGGGTAGTTGGTTTGTGGGTGGGGACTTCAATGAAGTCTTGAAAGTTAGAGACAAATTTTGGGGCAACCACATTAACACAAATAAGAGCAGCCTATTTTGGAATTGTATTAACAATTGCAAATTAATAGACCTAGGCTTCAAAATAAGCAAGCACACTTGGTCAAACAAGCGTTACAAGAATAGGTCTTGCCTTATCCTAGAAAGAATTGATAGGTGATTTGCTAATAACCTCTGGATAAATGAATACCCAGAGGAAAATGCTACTCACCTTGCCAGGACCCACTTTGAATACTGCCCTTTGCTTGCCAAACTCAAAAATAGCACACAAGTGGTCTCTGCCAAGCCTTTTAGGTTCGAATCCATGTGGTGCAGCCATCCATTCCAAGCTCTCATCAGGGACTCAGTCCCACTCCATTCCACCCTAATCCCTTCCTCCACTAGGTTAAAAGAAAATTCAATCAATTGTAACAAACTCACCTTTGGAAACATATTCCACACACAAGAAAAAGATTGGTTGCCAGGATAGCTAGGATACAAAAATCCCCTAGCTATCACTCTAGCAATTTCCTCCAAAGTCTAGAAAACACTCTTATTGAGGAACTTGACTCTGTCCTAAAAAATGAAGAATATTTTTGGAAGCTGAAAGCAAGAATCAATTGGCTCTCTGATGGTGATGCCAACACCAGATTATTCCACACATCAACTCTTAATAGAAGAAGGAGAAACATAATTATGTCCCTCAAAGATGATTCAGGAAACTGCCATTATGAGCCCCTAGAAATCAAAGAATCAATAGCCAAGATTTTCCAAGAGCTCTACTCCACATCCCACTCACAATCACCAATGTACACTACCACACATAGCCCTCATAGGCCCTCACTATCCAACATTCAGAAATCCACCATTGGAATGCCTCTTAGAGATAGTGAAATCAGAAATTCCATCTTCTCCTTTAAACCCTTCAAGGCTCCAGGCCTTGATGGCCTGCATCCTTTCTTCTACCAAAAATACTGGGACATAGTGGGGAAGGATGTCATCCAATTCCGCAAAAATTGCTTCTCAACAGCAACAATGCACCCATTTATGAATGAGACACTCATGTGTTTAATTCCAAAATATCCCCAAGCATCCATGATTAAAAACTACAGGCCCATAGGTTTATGCAACACTGTTTACAGAGCTATGACCAAAATCCTAGTAAATAGAATTAAACCTTACATGTCCCACATCATAGGTCCCAGTCAGGCAAGCTTCCTCTCCAACAGGAGAGCATCTGATAATGCTATCATAGTCCAAGAATATATCACTCACTTTGGGAAGATGAGAGGCAAATCACTTCACATGATCCTTAAGATTGACCTGGAAAAAGGCCTTTGACAGAATAGAATGGTCCTTCATTAAGGAGACCCTCCCACTTCCACCATCAATCTCATTATTTCATGTGTTAGCTCATCCTCCATCTATGTCCTGGTAAATGAGGAGCAGACAAATTCCTTTAAGCCCACCAAAGGCATCAGACAGGGTGACCATTTTTCACCCTACCTTTTCATATTGTGTATGTAAAGGCTCTCAAGGGCCATTGAGAGGAATGTCCAACAAAATGAGTGGTCCCCCATTAGAATTAGCAGATCTGGCCCTAAGATATTCCACTTGTTATTTGCTGATGATCTAACCCTGTTTGCTACAGCTAACCAAAGAAACTGCACCACAATACTCAGTACACTCAATTCCTTCAATCATGCTTCAGGTAAGAAGACCAACCTTAGAAAATTCAGGTTTTTTTTCCAGTGCCAACTGCCAACCCCACCAAATGGAGTCCATCTCCAACAACCTTGCCATCCAGGCAATAGTCAGCTTTGGCAAATACCTAGGGTTACCTATTTTCCACAAGAGGCCCACCCACAATGATTTTCAATTCATCATAGACAAACTGCACACAAAATTGGCTAGGTGGAAAACAAACATGCTTAATATGACTGGGAGGATTACCCTAGCAAAATCCTTACTAAACACTATCCCTAATCATGTCATGTGATACATCAAACTCCCCTCCAAAACATCTAAAGAGATTGATAGAATTCAGAGGAATTCATCTGGGGTACCACCCCAATAAAAAAAAAGATGCATCTCGTTTCCTAGGATACATTCACAAAGTCTAAGGCACAAGGAGGCCTAGGAATCCAAAAAGCAGATCTGAAAAACAAAGACATCCATTCAGGATTGGCATATAGGCTCTACTAGAATCCATCCTCCCTCTGGGCAAAAAGTCTCATTGCCAAGCACTGTAACTGGAGGCACCCCCCGTAAAAATCCAAACCGAGCACCTGGAAATGCATTCTCGACGGGTGGGAAACATGCATACAATCCAAAAAATGGGTTGTCCACTCAGGGAACAGAGCCAGCTTCATCAACGATCCTTGGATCCCAAACAACCCTTCGATCAGATCCATGATTGAAGGCCCCCTTACACAAGAGGATTTGTCTACAACAATGGCATCAATCCATAACTGTGGGAATTGGGACTTCTCTTCCATTTCCCTAAGCATTTCCCCAAGTAACAAAAACACCATTCTAAACACATTCATACCATCCAATCCTATAAAGGAGGACAAAATGATCTGGGGAATCACCACCAATGGCATCTTCACCTCAAAGTCAGCCTACTCCCTCCTAGAAAATCTTGCCCAACAAGACTATGCAGACACAAGTAACAATTACTTCTGGATCTGGAAACTGAAAGTACCAACAATATCAAATCCTTCTTTTGGCTGCTCTTCCATGATAGGCTCCCCACTAGAGCTTTCCTTCACCATACTGGGATACATCTGGATCCTAAATGCTGCTTCTGTAATCAGACAATTGAGACATCTGCTCACATATTCTTCGACTGCCCCAACACAAAACTATTCCGGGAAAACCTTGTCTCAGAAAGTACCAACCCACTTCCAAGTCATGTCATCTCTTTCACTAGTTGGGATTGGCCCACCACATGGGCCTCCCTAAAAAAGAAACCCTTCAACAATGTCATCAATTAGGAAGACCTACTCCCTTTCTGCTTCTGGCATATTTGGCTTTCTGGAAACAATAACCTATTCAACAATAGGAAGGATATGGTTAATACAAAAGTTTCTTTGGAAAAAGACTGAGTATATCATCATATTGGTGAACAGAACACCCACAAAGGAGAAAACTATCTGGGTCAAATGGACACCCCCTCTAAACAACACATACAAGCTCAACACGAACATGGCTGCAGTTGGGAATCCGGAAAGGGAGGAGTGAAGGAGTCTTCAGAAATGCAAGCGGGAACTGGGTGCTGGGCTTCATGGAAGTATACAACACACTACCAACACTCATACATAGCTGCTGGTATTGCTGAAAAGATTGCAAATCGCTGAAGAAAGGCAGTTAACGCCTCTAGAAATCAACACAGACTCCACAGAGGTAATTAGAATGCTTAACAACGGAAACCTTATTTTTGACTTAATTATCTTTGAATGCAGGTCGATCGTCCAAAGACTAGGAGACATGGTGGTAAAACACAACTACATGGAGACGAACAAAGTTGCTGACATACTAGCAAAGGAGGGTGCCAAGAAGGATTTTTATGATAATCTTTTTGTAACAGCAGTTCCTCCGCTGTTTTCTACACATGTTTTTTGGGCAAACATCACAGGAACTGCTTTATCAAGACAAGTTTTGGACTGTAATAGTAATAACTATGCTCATAGTGAGGGGGAATCAATATACCTCCTTAGTAACAATGCTACTGTGATTTACCCTAAAGAGTAGAACTTTTATAATGAATGTTTGAAATGCACCTTTTAACAAAAAAAAACAACTCTTTCTACACTATTGTTTTTAAAAATTATTAGTGTAATTTATTATATCAGCTTATTTCCTTATATTTCATGTTATTAATTCAATAAGTTATGAATATTTTAATTAGTTTTTATATGATTTAATAATAGAAAACAAATTATATTGTCTATTTATAAAATAAAATTCATGAAAAATTTGCATCTAAATTGTCTAAAGTTAAAGACATTATGCTACTATATCATCTCCCACATTATGCAAGTGAAATAGTTTTTTCTATTACTACAATATTTTTTTCAAATACTTTTAAAGATTTTTTTTAACTACGAAATAATAATTAAAAAAATCTTCTCTGTAATGTTATATACTCCTATTTATGTTTTTGAAGCCGTACCTTATCCTACTCTGGAAATTGGTCTAAATAAGGCCTAGTGTTGTTATCTTCAAAGTATTCCGTTTGTGCAACTTTGGTTTAGAACTGAAAAAATGGCAACGCCAATTGCAATCCAATTCAAACCCTCTATTCCTCATTCCCCATCTTTCAATACAAAAGCTCATTTCCTTCAACCCAATGATAAATTCTTTCTCGCTTCTCCTCTCAAACAAATAGTACCCACTTTATCTTCCCGCCAATTCTCCTTTCTTCAACAACAGCAGCTTTCTTCAACTCGTTTCGTAGCTTCAGCAGCTCCCGGCGTTGTTGATACTGTTGAAAAAGACAAGCTTCCAGCTGATATTCATGTTACTGAAACCCAGGAACCCAATTCCCGAGTACGCTTTTTTTTGTTTCTTGAAGTGTCTTTTGCTTTCTTTTTCAAACCCCAAGTTTTAAGTTTCTTCACAAACGTTTGATTTTTTCATATTCTCTCCGTCCCAATTAACGTGAAGGTGTTTGACTGTGAACACAATTGCAATTTATGTGACATACTGGGATGAAATTTTGAGAAAAGAAAAAAAGAATTTTGAAACTTGTTGTCTAAAACATTGCCATAGACGTTTATAAAACAACAACAACCTAGTATATTCCCATCAGATGGGGTCTGGTACCTTACCCCTACCTAGCGAAGGTAGAGAGGTTGTTTACAATAGACCCTCGCTCAGAAAGGGCGAGAAGAAGGAGGAGGAGGAAAGGCAAGAAAAGGAAGAGGAAGTCCTAGGAATTATTTTTAAATAAAGAAAGATGTCATTCCTTTTGGAACACACTAAAAAGGAGACTGTTACGTAAAATGGGAGAGGGAGTAATAATTTTCTAACCTAGTGACAAGTTTCTTTATTTTCTTTTTCAACTTTAAATTTCTGTTTTGGATTCTTATCTTGTGCATAAGAGGTTTTTTTTCCCCCTTTTTCTGTTGATTGCATATATGTCAGCTGCCTTGCTAGGTCTCATTATCTTTCTTGCAAAATTCCTAGGCTCTAGCTCCAGCAAAATTCAAACAGTGGATGTAGGCATTAGCTAAGATTAATGATGACTTTCAAAATGCCCTACTTTTAATTTTTTTCTTATGCATTGAATTTATGATAGGCAAAAAGTAAAAATGCATTGCTATACTTAAAAGTGGATTGTCAATGCATTACGAAGTGTTCCAAGTATATCAGGAATAGTCAAATTTGAGAATTAGAAATTTATCTTGATCCTATCTATTGTAGTGAAGTATCCAAAGGGTTTAAGTCTCACACATTCTTTTGTTTAAATGTCTAGAAGGAAAAAATGTCATTATCATGTCCATCATTTGACTTACATAACTTCAATTCTTTTGCTTTTCGCAGGTCAGATTGACCGTAGAAGTTCCAACTGTCGTATGCGAGGACTGCTATGGAAGAGTCATAAGAGAGTTCATGAAACACTCAAAGGTGCTAGATGGAAACCTTTTTAAATTTTTAACTGTTGTCACATTCCATGCATGAAGCTGATTTATTGTCTTGAGGAGAAGACTATGATTTTGATTGTTCTTAAATGTTGCTTCTAAACTTTTTTCCTCTTATGAATACTGGATATCAGCTTTGATTGCCATATTATTTATTGAGTATGATTTAAAACTCCATGACAACTGCTGGTGCACTGCCTATCTTTTCACTAAATATCTGCTTGCCGATCCGCTCCAACTCTGGATTCTAATTCAACGGATGTTGTTCAGGTTCCTGGATTTCGTCCTGGGAAGAATGTTCCAGAAGATATCCTCGTTGGCTATGTCGGGAAGCAAAATGTTCAAAAAGCTGCAGTCGAGTCTATTCTGAAAAGAACACTTCCACATGCCATGTCTTCGGTGCGTCGTCATGCTACTCTTACAAATTTATTAATCTTGGAACAGCTTAAGCTTCTTAAACTGTTGTTACAAATTTGAGGTTTGAGTTTGTTACTAATCACTTCCTGTCAAACTGCTTCTGCACCTGAAGTTTTTAGGAACTCTTTTCACCTCTGGTGTATCTCATAAATAGAAAGCCGGGCCAAAGTGGTGTCTGTCAATACTGTTTTGGCAGTTTTAGGAAGGAACTTGTATCTTGCTTTGAAATATTTTATTGCTTATAAGTAATAATGGGGAATTTACATTGTTCGAATGAGCTCTTTACTTTCTTGGTTTGCTAAATCTGATGCACTGTATGCTGCTAAACTGTAGGTTACTGGAAAGGCATTGGAAGACTCAATTCGCATTGCGACCAAATTCGCAGACATGGAAAAGACCTATGTGTCTACGAATTCCTTGAGGTTTGTTGCAGACTCAAAATTAAATTTAGTTAGTAAACTTTATTTTCCACAGATTCTAATTTGATTAAAGTAAATGCTGTACTGCTGACCAATTACCTGTAAAACTGGTGGCAATGATATCAACCTTCTGCATTGGATAATTTCCTGAACAGTACTCTTTATGAAATAAATGCTGACAATGTTATGTGCGTCTCCGTTAAACAATGGTTTCGAGTTTGACCAGATAGATACTTCTGTCCAAAATGCTTTTCCCTGGCATATTATAAACTCGTGTTAGATACTTACATACTTTTGGCATTTTCTATTTTTTTCAAACAACCAAATAAATTCTGGAGTTTACTTCTCTAACATTTAAAAATTTAGATCTGCAGCATAGGCCTTAAGAGGGAAAATAAAAAGAAAATAACAATGATGAGTTTCATGTCATGCCGACTTGTTCAAAAGCTGTTTTATGCCATCTTTTCTTACACACGTGCCTTAGTCTTTGTATGTCTGTTCCTCGGCAATAAAAGTAATAACATTCTCATTTGTTGTGGTTAGACTTGCGATTTCATGATCTACAGCTGTTGGTATTAGCTTTAGAATTGAAAGGTGAGAAGAGTTTGATCTAGTCAATACTGATAGAGGTGGTACCGCCTTTGAGAGGCATATCACCTGAAAATTCTGGTCAACTTGAGAAATCATATATGCGATGGCCTATGGCCCTAAAAAGGTAAGGGAAGTCCTGACCTGAGATTTGTGATGATTGTAGGTATGATGTGATTGTTGATGTGGCTCCTGAAATCAAGTGGAAACCTGACAACGCCTATAAGAATCTCAAGGTTGTTGTTGAGCTTGACACTGATATGGATGCTCAGATAGCTTCAGAAAAAGAATTTACACGGCGTCACAAGTCTCTGGGTGCGTTGAAAATTGTTACTGACCGGGGTTTACAGGTATAACCATTGGTTCCTCGGTCTAATCTGGATCGCTTCTTGAAAGCATCTACAGGGTTTGATTGAGTTTGTTTAACTCTTCTCTCTGCTTCCTTACTAGTTTAACGCCTAAATTATACATTGAACATGTTATCAGCATAAATGAATATACATGCTGTCCTCTTTGCTTAAGAGTTCCCAAAATCAGATGCAACTCAACAGTTCCTACGGACTTCTGCCAGCACCACACCTTCCCCCAATCACAGCCGCTTCCTCACCTCGCTGCTGAAACCCTTCCTCACCTGGTTTCTGTTTACGCCATTTGCAATAAAATGAAACATTTCTACAAATGATAGTTTAAATTGGTTAAGTGATATCATTCATGCGATAAAATGAAGAACTTTCTACGCTGAGTTAAAATGCAAAAAACCCTTTCATTTTTGAAGAATAAACCTAAATAGCCAACCATTCAACTGCTTAAACTAACAATAGCTGGCGGATGTATGATATATGTATTATCCATGTATAATATAACCATGTATAATCAGTGTATAATCTATGTGTATTGTTTTGAAAAGTAAATAGTGAATCCGGCCGGTTATTTGTGTAAAGATCCCTTCATTTTTCAGCCCCCAGCACGAGCACAAGCTGAAAAGTTATGATATGATTTGCGACCTTCCTTTTGTGATATATAAGCATTATCTTTTACTTTCATTAGCACGAACTGACTTTGATGTCGGAAAGCATTTTGGTTTCTCTTCTTCCTAGCATACTCATTTACAGAGTATTGATCATATAGGTACTGTTACATTCTCCAACTTCTGTGCATTTGGCACTGAGGTTAAGTCCAGAGACATACATAAGTAATTGAGAAGAATATTCTTTTTGTTTTATGCATACAATATTTTGTTCACCGTAAGTATCCAAAAATTCTCCAGGTTGGTGATGTTGCAGTGATTGATATATCAGCAACTACAATTGAACAAGATGGATCAGATGCTAAAAGCATACCTGCTGCAGAGAGTAAAGGCTAGTATTCCTTTAGTATATCTTTTTTTAATTGAAATACGGTCTCCAAGTATGGTTTAGTTGCTTGTCCTATTATTGAAAGTGTTTGAGCTGATTGTTTTATATTTATGGTTCAGGTTTCAATTTTGACACAGAAGATGGAGATAATGTCCTTCCCGGTTTTCTTGACTCAATTATTGGTATTAAACGTGGTGAAACGAAGTCATTCCCTTTGGTATTTCCAGACTCATGGAAACAAGAGGATCTTCGTGGTGTTCATGCTCAATTCACTGTGAGTTTCTATGCCACCTGATAAAGGTTTGAAGTGAATTCAACGTCATCTAAAAAGTTATGATTACTTTTTTTATCATCTCTCACTTTTCCATCTAGGCAAGATTTCCTTCTCTCTTTTGGCGCATTCCCTGACTGATTGCCCCATGTTAACCGTCACTACTAATACCGACGAAAATACTTTATCCACAATACTGGAAAGAAGTAATTGACTTCAATAATTGACTAAAGCTCATCTTACAATATTGCTGGTTGTGACCATAGAGAAGAGTTGCATAATCTTACTGGTCAGTTGAAATTGATGCGGAATCTAGTTTTGATTTTTCAGTCTTAGCTGTAGGACATTTTGCCCTCATCTGAATAAGGATTTCTGTTAAGTGTTTCTAAGCAAAAGTTAGTTTTAACTTACTCGACCACTTTAAGGCTGATAGATTATTACTATGTACAACTCAGTATAATTTGATGAAAGTTCTTCCTTTTGTTTTTCTCATCAGGTTGATTGTAAAGAACTGTTCTACAGAGATTTGCCTGAGGTGAATGACTCGATTGCTGATAAGCTTATCCCAGGATGCAGCTCCATTGAGGAGGTAGGACTGCTTCGTCTTTTTTTCCTCATATGTGCAGAGGAGTTATAGGAAAGCATTTTATTTTCCTTAATGACATCGAAGTTGAGGAAATTTCCTGCTACATAATTTGCAGGTAAAGCAAGCATTGCTACAAAGATGTCTTGAAGTCGAACAGGCAGCTAAAGACCAAGCAACTGATAATGCCATCTTAGACCAGCTATACAAGGTTTCTTTTCATTTCTCTTTTTATTTTATTTATTGACAGTCGTATCTAGCAAATAAAAACATGCAAGCCATAGTGACCATGTGTTACTTGATTGACAAATTTCTTCTGATCAACCCATGCTTGCAAATGACAAGCTGAGTTTTTCCCTTAACTCTGATTATGTGCTTATGGCCATATGACCATGCAGTCCGTTTTCTAATATAACAAAAATTTTCGAATAAATTTTATACCCCCAGTTGGTGAGAATTACTTAGGTTTTATTGTTACTATTTGCTGTTTGCTCTGTTCACTACTAAAAAGCCGTTGGTGTTTGAGATATGGTAATCCTGTTGTGCCGCAAACTCGCACTCATACATAGACCCTAAATTTGGTGACTATTTCCATACATGTATTAGATTTCGTTTTGTTAACCTTTTGTTTATGATGAGGTTATGACATTTTCCCTTTTGATCTAGTTGGTTGAAGTTGATATTCCTCAATCTCTCTTCGAAGAGCAAGGAAGACAACTCTATGGAGCTCAACTTTTACAGTTGCAGGTCAGAACTGCATTCACCACTCAGTTGTTTTTACATTTATGGACTTCTATGCATGTTCTGATCTAATCATTATCTCTGTTTTAGGCAAATATGAAACTGAGCGAACAGCAGCTGGCATCGTTATCAAGCCCAAGGGCCGTGAATGAGTTCCTTGAAGCACAAAAAGAAAATATAACAAGTATTATAAAGCAAAATTTAGCTGTTGGTGACATATTTACACGTGAAAATTTGCAGGTATATTCCGTCTTTATGTCATATATGATTCCCCTATCAAAATTTCGATAATTATTTTTCCTTTCATCTTTAACATTGGCTGATTAAAATTTCTAAAAGTTATTAGTAGGTTAACTGACCTTCCTTATCTAGCGCCCTTTGGCTCTGGTGCAACCTCAAAGCCTTCTAATTTTTTACAAGAACTAGTTGCTCGTGTTTTGGCAAGTTAATAAAATAATGGAAGTAGTGGGAAAAAACTCCCTTTTACTTTGATCAAGTACGGTGAGCATTCAAAAAAGTAAATCAGCTCTCCAGTAAGGAGCAAGAATGCACAACAATAAGAACAACCATCTGCTTATCTATGCTCTGCTCCTACTCATTTTACGCGTGCCATTCAGTAGCCCCGTGAAAAATTAGGCATGCTGATAGTGCAGCTTACCTTTTCTGATCATTATTCATTTACTGGACTTTGCAGTTTTCAACAGAGGAGCTAGTGAAAGAGGTTCAGAACTCAATTGAAGAATTCCAAAAGTCTCAACAGGATTACGATGAGGACCGAGTTAAGCAACAGGTTAGAATTTAATTGAATTGTCCTGACAATAACATTTTAATATATAGTTGATCGCAGAATCTCAAGCGACTTGATCATAATAGAAATGTGGAAACTATCTTGATATTCCAATTTGACTGGATTAGCTGATGTTTCTTTCTATCTTGCCAGTTTAAGCAAGTCTTATGTTTGTCTTCCATATTAAGTAAAAGTGCAGAGTCTGATGGTCCCTTAATGTGGCCCAGGTACAAGAGGTACTTGAAGGGGCTAAAGTACTTGAATGGCTAAGGGAAAATGCAGATATTCAGTACATAACTAGGTGAAAAGACATAGATGTTCAATGTTCAAAGAAAGGATAAGCTTTCGACTTAGTTTGATGCTTCTGAGAAATCTGTCATCCTCTATAGCACCATGCATGGTGTTGGTGATCCCAGATGATCAAAGAATGTCAGCAACTGATGTGGCCAAATGCTTCAAGCGAAGTTTCAGCAGTATTCAAGTTTCCAGAACTTATAGTGCTACCCGATTGTTGGCTTGGTTTGAAGGAGCTTCTCGAATCTGAGCATCTTTTTGTTTAATCAACTGATGCAATTTCCAGACTGATGAATCATCCTGATTTCCGTATCGCAATCCAAAAAGTCACCATTTTAAAGTTGGTGAACTGAAACTATATGTATTTTGAGAGGCACTCCAGAGCTGTTTACTGCTGTACATGCATAAGCTGCTTATTGGTGAACCTTCTATTATCCGATCTGACTGTGTTTCTTATTGCTAAATTATGTGATTAAGCAATTTAATGAAGCATCCTATATTATTTAAGGGTGATCTTGGCAGTAAGGATTCCCGACATTAAATTTCCATTTACCAAAATATACCAACTTGGGGAGAACTAGGATTGACATAGTAACATTTGTTTCACAGGATCTGGTGTTTGCGATCAGTGACCAATTCTCAAAAAGTCTTTGAAAAGATGAAAGAAATGGAGGGAAGTGAGAGAAACAGGGAGAAAATTTTGGTGCATAACTTTTGAATACGAGTTTAAGAAGAGTAAATGTGCAGAAATGGACACCCATAACATCTCAACCAAGAAGAAATATTGTGCAGAAGTTCTGTTCAATAGTTTTCTAGCTGTCTCTGCCTAAAAATCTGGCCCAGCCTATAGAAAAGTGCTTTCTGATCCTCGAAGCTGAGATTCCTTACGATCTGCAGTAGCAACAGAATCAGTTACAGATTACTTATCCACGCTTATTCAACATCTTCAATTAGTTCAGTTTTTTAATTATGCATGTAACTTTTCACCTTTTGCACTCGGTTAGAAAATCAGTTATTACCTGATCTAAAATCATCTCAACGGAGTAGTCCTGAGGAACAAATGACTGGTAGTAGATGTAGACGAAAATTGCCATCACCATCTGAACATATGTAAAACAACCTTAGCTTTAGCTTACGCTGTTGAACTTCAAATAACAACAACAACAACAACCCGGTAAAACCAATGGGGGTCTGGGGAGGGTGTGTCCGAGAGACCTTCAGCTAAAAAAGACTTGAACTTCAAATAAAAGGAAGTAATTTTGTGTGTGAGCAAGAATTATCAAGTAAATGCTTATCATTTTATTTTGTAAAAAACTCGGGGCACAAATATTTTCTTTAGTTTGAAGATTACTGCTACTTGAGTATTACCTGGCAATCCATCCTATCAGTGAAGCCGCCGTGTCCAGGAATATAGTAGCCAAAGTCCTGGACGATTCCATGTAAATGTAAGAAATCAGTGAGTAGAAAGTACAAAGGCAATACTATTCAAAGCAGCTGTACAGACCTTGATCTTAAAGGCTCTCTTGAAACCACTAGCGAAAAATCCTCCAAACGGAGCTATTATTGACGCAAATAAACCCAGGCATAAAGCATGCCATTGCACTGGTAGTATTGATATCTCCTTGAGAGGGAACTGTAAGAATTCACTAAATGATAATGAGTATGTAACTTCTGTAAGCAGCAGTGGAAGTTCATGTTATATGTAGAGCTAAGAAAGTCTATGACATTGTGCTTATTATATAGAGTATCCCTTCGATTATTATATCATCTTTCCTTGCTATAGTTACTACTTGTTGTTTCTTCTTCTTTTTTAGTTTTTTTCTCTCTTGAGCTATCGGAAACAGTCTCTCTACCTTCGTAAGGTAGGGGTAAGGTCTGCGTACACTCTACTTTCCCCCAGAGTAAAACGGTTGAGTGCTAGATGCAGTTCGAGCATTTAAACATCAAGATTGCCTAAGCAATGGATTATTTCATCAAGCACATTAGATGACTTAGGGTGCGACTTGAACGATACAAAACTAGTAGAATTGTGTTTTTATAGATCACAACTCAATACCAGCTTGTTGAAAGATTAGATTCAAGTAGCAGTTGTAGCAGATACTTTGAGGAATCCCTACTGTTCTATATAGCTACTTTTGTCCCGTTTAAGCTGAACCATAAGAATGACGGATTTGTGTGCTGCAAGCTTTTAGCACTATAGTTTTGTAATTTCGATTTTGCGATGAAAGAGGGAACTGCGGTTAATATACACCCCCGCAGAGCAAGATCATAATTTTCGCAGAAAGGTAATAATGATGCAGACTCACCCATCGAGGCCATCCAGCTATAGAGTAGTATTCTGGCTTGAATAAAGGACCAGGATCACATTCAAGCCAACCAGTCGATAGATCCTGCATGTACATTGTTAGATAAGTAATCATCAAGAATTGTAGCCTAAAAAATATTCGAGAAAGAGTAACTTAGCTTGAAAGATAAAAGATCTTACCTTTCTTGGACATGTCAACCATTGGAAACGGCCAAGCAATTTTGCAAACTGCATATATACAAGCTGAAAATTTCAATTACGAAATTCACATTTTGACAAGTGCTTCACATAAAACTTTTCTGTCTATCCCCTTCTAGAAAGAGGAGGGAAGATCAAGTAATAAGCCAAATACCACCTAAAAGAATCAAAATATTTCCATCTCAACTAGAGGCGGAGCCAGGATTTCAATGTGTTTAGAAGGACGACTTCGATTGCTAATGACTGAGTTCTAAATTTAATATTTATACATATTTAATGAATTTCTTAACACAAAATATACTGTTTGAGCAAAAGCTACTGTAACTCGGCTTCTGCCTCCACCTCCTCCCTGAATTCTCAACCAAGTATATCTACAACTATAAGCAGCGGCACAAGAACAGAACAGAACAAGATCAAGTCCCCCCTCCATTATTATGTCATGAATACAATGACAAAACTAGTTCCATCTCAACCAAGTGTAAAAAATAGTATCAGTTGGTCAAAAAGAGCAGGAGACTAGGAAGATTGAAAGCTGGAAAGGTGGCAGTACTGACCAAGAAAGCTGTTATCATGGTGGCAATAGATGCTCCAATGAAGCCTTCCCATGTCTTCTTTGGAGAAAGCTTGATCAAAGGTGTCTTCCCAAAGAAGAAACCAAAGAAATAAGCTGCTACATCATTCATAGCTATAAGTGATGCTGGAAGAAGGAACCTGCAACAACAGAATTAAATATTGTCGATGCACTCGATCTACAGTAAAGATATATATAGGTTTCACTTCATAAATATCAGACAGTAAAATTATGCATTCTTTAGCATTTTTGAAAAGATAATTACTCAGACAGCATTCTTTATCTAGGTGAGGTTTAGGCATTTGTTTCATTGTATGCTTCATATATAAGGCTATGCTGTACGTATAATTACTATAAGATATGTAATACAATGATATAATTACCAAAAGAAGCATTTAATTAATGCATCAACAGGAGTACTAAAAATTGTTAGAACATCACATATATATTAACTGTCCTGAAAACTTATATTACGTACCAGAAAATGCCTTCAAATATGTTGGCTACAGTAAAAGAGGATTGAGTGAAGACCACAAATAGAATCATGTGCGTCCATGCATACTGACCAAATTGATACTTGTATGTCTTCTTCTTTAGCGTTAATATGAACCACACAAGTCCTGCAAATAATTATGAGAATCACATAATTGATATCATGTAGAAAAAAGCTGATACAAGCATCAGACAAATAGGTTACAACTTATAGAGCTGCCACATATATAGTCATAAATGATATCTTGACCAGAAAAAGAAAAGCATATACTTTAAGCTACTGGATGCCAAAGAAAATAGCGTATGCATGAAATAACAAGGCTATAAAAGGCATGACTGTAGAAATCCAAATTTATTAGAGTAAATATTCAACTTTGTGTTCATTACCCAAAACTCACTTTTCTTTCGTTTGTTACTCAAGAATCATATTACTACTATGCTCTAGTTATTTAATTTAATTATTACTTCAAGAAGATGAAGAGACCTGAAATATAGAGAAAGTAGCAAAAGACCATCTGATACTTGATGACCTTGCCTACTAGCTTATATGAGAATTCATCTGAAGTTGCAGTGTTCACAAGCTGTTGGCTTAGTATGCGTCCATACACAAACAACATGCCTGTGAAGAAGAAGTACCTGAACAATAATATAAAATATATAGTACTCCATCCAGTTATATATATTAATTAGCTGCATGCAATCAAATTAAAGTTACACTTACCAATTTAGTAGCCTAAATCCAGGTAGGCATCTATCTTCATCAGGTCTTCTAAGTAGATTGAATAGCTCGAAGGTCATGATTATTTGAATGACAACCACCATCGCACAAATATACAGATGACCCAAGTATAGAATGATCATCATGCTTATAACCATCCATAGAGAAGAATACGTTCGAATCCACATTGATCTATATTTGTTTTCTTCATCTACTTTGCTTAGCTCAGGAAATATCTGACATGAACAATATTAACCACAAATTAGTTGTAGCAGATCAATCGAGTAAAACTCATTGTCTTCCATCTATATATTCAGCAGCTTAGCAGAATTAATATATAAGATGGAGAAATTTAAAAGAAAGACAAACAGAAGGTATAATATAAGCACGCCATTTAGCTTAGCAATGCTAATTAATCATGATGAGATATCAATTTAATTGTATAAGATTTCTACAAGTTAACCAATCCTTCCTCTACTAAGTAATATATAAGGAAACAGGAACAAGCAAAGTAAGAATCGATATGCTAATTATGACCTTAAATGTATATATATAAGCTGCAGCCAGCAGTAAAATTGCTGGGAGCTAGTGGACTATACCTCTTATATCCCTCCTTCCCATGATTAGGTGTACCTCAAGTATTAATAATATTTCATGTATATGCAGATATTTGCAACCAAAACTGTGAGATGAATTCTCTTCAAGAGATGCCATGTTTAATGGATATCCAAAGTGACCATATTTTGCAATAGCTAGCCTTATAGCCTGTTTGATCAAGCTCCTCGAGAGGCCAACAATATTTTTTTTTCTCCAAAAGCATTTTTTCCCCCTAACTTAGGTGTTTGGCCAAACTTTTTTTCGTAAAAAAAAAAGTGCTTTTGGGGAAGAAGCAGAAAAAAGTAACTTTTTCCCAAAAGCAGAAGCAGAAATAATTTTGACTTTTTTTCTTACCAGAATACCCTTAACAAAATATAGTATATACCAAATAACCGTTAAACCTAATACTTAGGATATTAATGTATAAATATTTCTTATATATTTAGGATAGCTTTCTAGTATATAATAACTTTAGGGGTGAATGCTTTTATATATATTTGTTGAATGATTTTTAATACATTTAACTTATATTAAAAGAGTTAACTAATTATAAATTTTATTTTCATATTTTACTTAAATAAAATGAAAGGATTTAATTATTACCTGTAATAAAAAAGTTTTGAGATTATTTATTTACTTATAATATTAACTATTAAGTAAATCTATTCATGTCTTTATTCGTAATCTGATACTTAAAAGCACTTTTGAAAAATTTGACCAAACAAAAATTATTGTTCAAAAGTGCTTTTCAGAGTGATTAGCCAAACACAACTGTTTCTCCAAAAGTACTTTTTTCAAACTTTTAAAAAAAAAACTTCTCGATTTTTCAAGCTTGGCCAAACATGTTATCAGACTAAGGACTAGCGTAACGCATTATAGTGATCCATGCATGCAAGGGAACACACATCTGATGAATTAGTGGAGAAATGTTTTGTACAACAATACGTACTATTTAATTTATTCCTCAATTGCTAGATATTTATACACTTTTTAACTCTTTTAGCATTCTGGTACACACACCGAATATATAATGCCTTGGTTGCTGACATTATAACTTTAGTTATTTGGTAAAAATCAATTAAATTTATCTCCAGCATTATACAACTTCTTTAATTTGAGATCATGACCAAATAATCAAGCTGCTGCATAGACCCAGCATACGCTCAATTTTCACTAATGTATTCTAACAAATTATTTAACCGGTTATAGCAAGTTATTCAGATTATCTCAAATTAGACTTATTTGTGCAAGTCACGTTATGCACCCGTCAGCACATATATATATATAAGTTATGCACCTGATGCCAGTAACAATATAATATGCAGTAGGAATAAAATCCAGACTCTATAAAGCAAGTTTAAAAAGATGAAAGAAGTTGCTATATATATATATATATACCACATCCTGCGTCCGTCTACGCCGGATTCGGGTAGGTGTTGATGGTGACGAAGGGATCAGATACTCCTGCATTTTTAGTATTGTTTCTGGCCTCCCCAATATAATTAAGAAAATTAACGATATATCAATGAACAAAAATCAAGAAAACCAGACGAGATTTAATGACAAAGAAGAAGCTGTAACGCATGCATGCAGAGGTGTTACGTTCGGTCGATGCAACGTGAAAGTTAAACAGTGAAAGCTGTGGAATGGAATGAACTATGGTGATCTCTGGATGCTGATCTTTCGCTAAGCTTCAAAATTTTAAACTTTGTCCGCTTCAATTGCCTGTTTAGTTTTTATAGCGCCACTTGTATTCCCCATAGGAAGAAAAGAATAAGTTTTTTATGTATAAATAAAATCATAACTAATAATATTAGTGTTAATTTCACGTATTTTTATTAAATTTCATCCATTAAAAAAGTAAAGTAATAAAATTTCAATATGTTGTTTATCATATTGAAATTTTATCTATCGTAACAATTGAGTCACATAACTTTTGCAGACTATAACAAACATCATAAGTATGATAATCAAATTTATATTTCAGTTATTCTATAAATTATAAAAATTCCTGCGTATGCCTCTGATCATACGTGAAATTAACTATAATAAAAAGAATCACTTAAATCGTCTTTGTCTTTCTAAGTTGGTTATACTATGTATGAGTTTAATTTATAACCTAAAATATGTATTAACCTTTTGGAGTTGATCAAATTGTATACAGGTGAAATGGGGCTCATTGTGGTCTCCGACAAACTAAGTCAAGCTCGAGAAATGATGACGGAGGACCGAAGTCAGAGCAAGAGTCTCATCAAGTCATGGTTCGGAATCGTTCCTAGCCTTGAACGACTTCGAAGAACACTGTCGGGCACGACCAACAGAGGGCCATCATAGGGGTATTCGTCGGTCGGTACGGTACGATATTTAGATATTTCGTATCGGTATTTAGATATTTTGTATCGGTATTTTCAGTATTCGATTTCTTAAAATGCAATACCAATACCGTACATAATTAAATTCGATATGGTTCGATTTTTCTCCTTTCGGTTTCGGTTTATTCGGTTTGGTAACTTCGGTTTATTCGGTTTGAATACTAACTAGTGCATAGTCTCATAGACTTTAATATTCTAAATTGAAGTACTCAAAAATACAAAAGTAAAAATATTTGTTGACAAAACGTTTGACCAAAACTAGCAAATATCAACCCAGAGAGAGAAAACTGTACATAAAAGAATAAATTTGTTCGTTAGAAATGCCTTGTTACTTTTAGAGTTAATTGATGAACTTAGAGAATAAAGGAAAGTAAAATTTTAGATTTTATATTTATGTTATAATTAATAATATGTGTATTATGTAATATAATATATATTTCGGTACGGTATCGGTATTTCGGTAATTCGTTTTAAATTACCAAATATCATACCTAATACCAATATTTTTTAAAACTTAAACCAAATACCATACCGAATACCAAATATTGAATACAAAATACCAAAGTTTTCGGTTTCGTACGGTAATTCGGTATTTACCAAATTATGCACAACCCTAGGCCGTCATGTCCTAGACCGGCCGGGGAGTACCCCTCGTGTTAAGGCCCGAACAGAGCGCTTGCCACTGGAGCCGCCGAGACCATGCCCCCGATTCGGTTCAAGCTCCGAGACCTCGGAAAGGCATTACCAAATGGTTGCACACGACTAACAAAAGGGACGTGATATCCACACCCGACCGGATATCACAACATGGATCTCGACCTGTATCGGCGGCAGATCGATGATTGACGAAAAAGAAGATTTTTACCTTTTTTAGAATTGTACTAGGGATAAAACTCTCTCACTATATAAAAGAGAGGATTTTTATTCATTGGGGACATTGTAATACGCACTCCAAAGCAATATATTATTAGCTTCTTTTATTGTTCATCAGTGCCGACTATAGCAATCCCGGATCAAGGCTGAATATTTCACTAAGGCTGGAACTATCTTCCTTGTGTGGTTTGAATCTGTTTTATCTTTGTTTGTTCAATTTGACTTAATTTATCCCTTTGTATCAAATTAATTCACGTATCCTTAAAATCACTTACAAATTCAATTGTTATCCAATTTTGAGGGTAAACAGTTAGGCGCCCACCGTGGGGCTTAGGATAATAGTGGCTATTTGATACAAACTTCTATAACGCACCATATTTTACACTTGTTCTTTGAAGTGTCTCTAATTTCAGGCCAAAGTTCAAAATGTCGAACTCTCATTCAGCTCCTCTAAATGTGGATGCTGAGTCCGGTCATCACGGCGAGAACAACAATATAGCACCCACTTGTTCACCACATCAAAATTCCGGTCGTGGACCCGATTGATGCTAACTCACATGTGGCCATCAATGCAAATTTGCCTACCGACCCCGACAACAAAATCCTCGGTAGAGCCCGATTGACAACCCAAAATACACGAGACATTGGAGGGGTCGGAGTCAACGTACGGGTGATCTTTGAAATGTTACATGCACAACAAGTAGTGATAGCCCAGTTGCAAAACCAAAGCCGCGCGTCGATCAGAATTGAGCCCGAGTCATCCCGAGAAGTCACCCGCACAAATGAACCAGTCACGAAGAGGCCGAATGAAAATGAATCAAGGACCAAACCTGAGATCATAAAGATGCTCAAGGAGCTGACAAAACGGGTAGAATAGGGAGAGAAGAAAATCGAAGCCAATGACAAAAAGGTGGAAACCTACAATTCTAGGGTTGACCAAATCCCAGGAGCACCGCCGATATTAAAAGGCATGGATTCCAAGAAGTTTGTTCAAAACCCTTTCCTCCCACCACAACTCCAAAGCTGATCCCTAAGAAGTTCTGCATGCCTGAAATTCCTAAGTACAAAGGAACAACCGACCTAAATGAGCATGTGACCTCCTACACGTGCGCTATCAAAGGGAACGACTTGGAGGTTTATGAGATTGAGTATGTCCTACTGAAAAAGTTTGGGGAAACTCTGTCGAAGGGAGCTATGATATGGTATCACAACCTACCTCCTAATTATATTGACTTGTTTGCTATGCTTGCAGATTCCTTCGTTAAAGCACATGTCGGAGCTATCAAGGTCGAGACCAGAAAGTCAGACCTTTTCAAAGTAAAACAGAGGGATAATGAGATGCTTAGAGAATTCTTGTCCTGGTTTCAAATGCAACAGATGGACCTGCCTTCGGTCGCGGATGATTTGTCCGTTCAGGCCTTCACCCAAGGCCTCAACGTTTGAAGCTCGTTGGCTTTACAACAGTTGAAACAAAACCTGGTAGAATATCCGACTGTTACGTGGGCCGACGTGCACAACCAGTATCAATCAAAAATTAGGGTCGAAGATGATCAGCTTGGGGCCCCTTTCGAGTTCGTTAAATCCCGTCAGAGCCGTCAACAGAGTCAAGAGAGACATTGATCGTGAACCAAGATCAAACAGGGATCGGTATCAGCCATAAAATGGAGACCGAAGAATTAGTGGGTTTAGGAGAAACCCTATGAGAAGTGAAAGGAGGGGTGATCGAGGTCAAAACAGCCGGGGACTTATGAGAAAAAACAAGTTTGACAAGACCATCGGGCCTAAAGAAGCGTCGAGGTTATCGGACTACAACTTCAACGTCGATGTTGTTATCGTGTCCGCCATCGGACGCATCAGAGACACCAAGTGACCTTGACCTCTGCAGACTGATCCAGCCCAAAGGGATCCCACCCTAATATGCAAGTATCATGGCAGACACGGCCACAGAACAGAGGATTGCCGACAATTAAGGGATGAGGTAGCCTAATTATTCAACAACGGACATCTCCGGGAGTTCCTGAGCAATCGAGCCAAAAGTCATTTCAGGAATAGAGATTCTAATAAATAGACTGAGCCGGAGGAACCTCAACACGTCATCAACATGATCATCGATGGGGTCGACGTTCCCTAGGGGCTGATGCTAAAGTGCACCAAAGTATCCATCACGAGAGAAAAACGGACTCGAGATTACCTACCAGAAGGAACCTTGTCTTTCAATGACGGGGACGCTGAAGGCATCGTGCAACCCACAATGATGCACTAGTAATATATGTGCTCATAAATAATCTCGAGTTAAGCGTGTATTGATTGATCCAGGCAGCTCAGCCAACATCATCAGATTGAGGGTCGTGGAATAGCTCGGTCTACAAGATCAAATCGTTCCCGTAGTTCGAGTTCTAAACGGATTCAACATGGCATGTGAGACCACTAAAAGAGAGATAACATTATCGGTGAACACCGTCGGGACCATTCTAGAAACGAAGTTCTGTGTGATCGAAGGGGACATGAGGTACAATGCTTAGTTCAGGAGACCATGGATTCACAACACGAGGGCAATACCCTCGACACTGCACCAGGTTCTGAAACTCCCAATGCCTGGAGGAACTAAAACAGTTTACGGAGAGAAACCGACTGTAAAGGAGATGTTTGTGATCGACGAGGTGATCCCGTTATCCGTGTTTTCGACATCGACGGGTTTGAATCCGATGGTCAAAAATAAGGTCAAATAGCAATTACCGATACCGGCCTTGATGGAACCGGAGAAGCAGGGGATGGATGAAGACGACGACTACGGAGTTCCCATATCTTTCATAGTCCCTGACGATTCCGATGTCACCAAATCAATAGTCGAAGAACTAAAGCAAGTCATATTGGTCGGTCACCTGCCTTTCGTAAAGTATACCTGAGCATAGGGTTAAGTCCCAAGCTCAGGGAAAAACTCATTCAATTCCTTATAGCTAACGTGCATTGTTTCGCTTGGTCCCACCTTGATATGAGAGGGATCGCCCGGAAATAACTATTCACAAGCTGAGCATGGACCCGAAGTTCCGTCCAGTCAAACAGAAAAAGGAGACCTCAATCCGAAGTCAAGCATGCACTCATCAAAGACGAGGTATCTAAACTCCTTAAATAGGGTCCATTCGGGAGGTTAAGTACCCGGATCGGTTAGCAAACGTAGTGTAGTCCCTAAAAAGGAATAAATTAAGAATGTGTAGACTATAAAGATTTGAATGAAGCATGTCCCAAGTACTCTTTCCCTTTTCCCAATATCGATCGCAATGCGACGGCCGACCACGAGATCCTCAGTTTTCTCAATGCTTATTTATGGTATAACCAAATTCGGATGAACCCGGGCAATAAGGAAAAAACTTCCTTCGTCACTAAGTACAATACCTACAGCTACAACGTAATTCCATTCGGACTAAAAAACGCCGGTGCCACTTACCAAGCGGTTGCATACGACTAACGAAGGGCTATGATATCCGCATCCGACCGAATATCACGGCGTGGATCTCGGCCCGTATCGGCATCAGATTGACGATTGACAAAAAAGAATTTTTTTTCTTTTTTTAGAATTGTAGTAGGGATGATACTCTCCCACTATATATAAGAGATGATTTTTATTCATTGGGAACATTGTAATACGCACTCCAAAGCAATATATTATTATTGTCTTTATTATTAGGTTTTTCTATTGTTCATCAGTGCTAACTATAGCAAGACCAAATCGAGGGTGAATATTTCACTAAGGCCTGAACTATCTTCCTCGTGTGGTTTTGAATTTATTTTATCTTTGTTTGTTCAATTTGACTTAATTTATCGCTTTATATTAAATTATTCCGCTTATCCTTAAAATCACTTACAAATTCAATTGTTATCCGATTTTGAGGGTAAACAGAAATTATAATTAGAGCGCATGTGGGTGAACTTTTTAGTTTTTATACCTTCGGTGGAGAAAAATTAAATTAAAAAAAAAAACGTTTTTCCTGGTTATTTTGGAAGTTCGCATATTGTTATCTCCAAGATAAATATTTCTTGCATTGCTTCGTTACATTCAAAGAACCCATGCAATTATACATTGCCATTTTCTACCTAAACGGATCATCTTATTTCTTTTTAGCTAATCCTATTCATTAAGTTTGCTTTAGTTCTCAATAATTTTGAACTTTGAACATAATGTCTTCCTATATTTTGCATTCTTTAAAAAGATAAAACAAAGTTGAAGCTGTTATATTAGCTAGAATTTATTTATAGATCTAAAGAGATATATAAATAATTAGTACCTGT
The DNA here is from genome assembly GCA_005239505.1 of Nicotiana paniculata. NCBI lineage: Eukaryota > Viridiplantae > Streptophyta > Magnoliopsida > Solanales > Solanaceae > Nicotiana > Nicotiana paniculata. Next base: position 43,051 of record ML360553.1, read on the forward strand.
AGTAAGGAATTAGGAAGATAAGAAGCTACATCATATCAGTTAAAGCGTGAAAAAACAATTACCAAATTCTATCATTGCTATCCCTATCTATGCCCACCTCACATGAAAAATAGGACTCGTTTTTATTTTGGCTTTTGCGTTGCTGCTAAAATCCGTGAGGATTTACTATTCTTGTCCTATAACTTATATTCTCCCCGTCCGTTTGGAAAGTCATATTTCATTATCTCACTATTTAATTAATAGTACAGTAATTATAATGCTCTGTTTATTTTCCTGAACCTAATTATAGTGTAATTCTCACTGTCATGTTTGGTCGTATAAGTATAATTATATAATTAAATAAAGTTTTTTCAGATTCATCTAGCGAAACATATCAAATACTTATAAATTGATAAATAATATTTTAACAGTATTTTAAGTATCTTTCAAATAAATAATATTATTACTTAAATTAATTAATCAAAATTACATTAACGATTTAAATTTTTTTTACTAACTAATTCATAGGTGATAAATAATATATATAAGATAGGGAGAATTTTATCCCTTGTCACTTGGCCCAACAACCCATCAGAAAATGACCCACGTTTGAAGTCCTTACCCAGTGTAGCCCAGGTTGTACATAACCTGAAAATTATTTTTCACCAATTGGCCCATCCCTTTTTTTCCTTCGTTCCCCTTTTTTCTTCTTCCTCTTCCCGTGTCAGCCTTTGCACCACAAAACTTCTCTACTATTGTTATTCTCCTTCAATTCTTTTCTGGATTCCAATGGTTAACTAAGGATTTGAAAAATAAAAGTCACCATTACAGGTGGTTTGAAGATTCAATTTCAGAAATTAGGTTTTTCAATTTGTTAGTTGTTTGGAATGGGTGTTGTCCCAATTGATTGAAATCATCAAGATGAGTTCAAAACTTAAATTTCAAGTGGTTTGGAGTAGATTTAGGCTATATTTGAGTTAAATTTCAGAGGATGCCCAAGGAAGAAGAAGAACACGTGAAGCTCCATTGATAGGATTTATTTGTATACTAACATATAATATTATATAAATAGTGTATAATAGTGTATAAACATCACTTATACACTATTATATACAAGGTTGATACATTATTTACAGGTATTTGGTGAATTTCCCGTATTTTCTTCTTCTTTTTCTTCTTTTTCTTCTTTTTCTTCTTCTCATTCTTCTTATACACCTTATACATAGTGTATCAAAAATATTTTTACTCTGTGATTATACATCTTTATACACTATTATACAACTATATGCATAATGTACCTCTTTGTATAAAAGTGTATAACATTGTATAAAAGTGTATAAGCATCTCTGACGGAATTTTTTTACGGTTTTCACTTGCAATTCTTGTATAAAACTAGTCCAATTCTCCAACAAATTACTTCAAACTTTGTATATAACCTAATTAGACTATTTCTAATAAGTTCAAACAATACCCACTCCAAATTTCTCACAAAATCATAATCCAAATTTAACAAGAATAGCATGAAAGGAGATGATATTTTAGGTTTCTCGTGTCTGTTTTTGCGTTTGTAGTTGTGATAGGTATGTATAAATCTGAAGATATAAAAAATAAAAAAATAAATCAAAAACAATTCAGAGAACTGAGAAGTATTGGTTATAAAAGAAGGCACGAATGCGTGTTGACCGAGTGTCTCGATCAATGGTTACACTAAAAATGAGGAACTGATTTTTGCTTATCTAAAACCAATTTTTGAAAGTTTCCACAAAGTGTTACTATAGTTTGTAATGGGAAGGAAAATATAACAAGATACACAAACTTTGGCAGCAACAATATCAGAAGGCATACATCTGATGAGCATGCCTTATTGATATTTGACTATACATTTGCAAACTTATAACTGAGCTAAAAAAGTGCAAGGTGAACTTATGGAGTGCATTATTCTGTAATTTTCTCGATAAGATATGCTAAATATTATTTTTAATCAGGTACTTAAAGCATATTTTTTAAAAATTTAAAGTATTAAATCATTATAAATTGGTAACTAATATCATTTTTATTGGTATCTTGACTATCTCTCAAATAAATGCTATCTTAACTTAAAATAACTAATGAAAGTTTTAATTATGAATTTAAGATTTTTACGAGAAATTAAAATATGAAATTTATGATTCACTTTTTAAATAACGAGTAATAAATATGAGTCTAAAAGGATTTTTGATTAATAATTATTTTATACTAATGAGTAGAAAAACAAAGTTAGTACAATACAAAGTTATTTGACAACTAGGAAAAACAAAGAAAATAGAAAAGGAAGAAGCAAAATATGAGAAATTACAAAATTGTATGAAAGCACACCATAAGAAATATGTTAGACGGTTAAAAATGAGAATAAGAAAATAAAAAATAAACTATTATTAAAACATAGTACTTAATATATTTGAAAAATAAAAAGTAAAATTAAAAGGTTATATTACCTTGTAATTACACGGTATAATTATCACTAATTCTCACTTTCCCCTCAAGAATTGGAGAGTATAATTACACCCAATAATTTTATGTTAAATAAAGTAAAGATAGAATAGTCTTTGTATGGTTAGGTTGTTAGAAGTTAGTTAAAGTTGTTAATGATTGTTAGAAGACTTAGTTAAGTTAGGATTAAGAATTAGTTAGATGGTTAATGAAAGTCTTAAGAAATTATTATATATACATAGCATTACATTGTAAAAACTAACACTTTGAAAAGAAATAAAAACCACTCTCCGCTAATTCTCTCTCTATTCATGTCTATTCCTCCTCCTCCTTCTTCTTCTTCATATCATTTCTGCTACTTCTTCTTCTTCTTCTTCTTCTTACTGTATTGATTGATAATTCAATCAAGTGTTCACATTATTTTAGTGAATAATTTCATCTTATACTGACCAAGTAATTACTTGGACAAATAGTAAAGCGTGTAATTATATTACATCCAACCCTAATTCCTAATTGACTTTCCAAACATCCTCTCTTAATTTGAGAGGGATTGACTATTGAGCATCAAATATAGATCTCTTTCCGAGCTCACAAAGTCACGTGAAGGAGCTTGTTGTGAGAGAAAATCTAATTAGTCTCTGTGCGATTATGGCGTATGCATGTGGATTATAGAATCATTAACAAAATCACAGTAAACGCGAGGAATTATTAAGATTAAATCATTCTTAAGGCACATAACATGTCAAGTTAGTTGAACATCATTACATGTGGCAATTATATAGCTCCAACTTTACTTTAATTTTGAGACAACTAATCCATCAGTTGGTGATTGTTAAAACGACAATGATTGATACGTTTAAATTCAATTAGTGTACGGAGTATTTTATTCGTCCGACAAATTTTAATTTAACTCAATCTCCAAGATAAAGATCAACGTTTTCAAGAGGAACTGAAGAATCTTCCCATAAAAGTGTCAAGACTTTTATTTCTCTTTTTCCTACTGAGGATTTATAGGTAGTTTTGTTGTGAGTTTCTCGATGGCCCATATTTTTTAAATCTTAGTTGCAGATTATTATATAGGTAATTAATAAGGGATTATGTATTATGGTCACTATCTTGCTGGCATTCGATATCCTGTACTATCTTGATACGTAAAATAGTATTGTTTTTTCCCCCTTAATTAACTATTTGAAAGCATGTGTTATACAAGCATTGTAGCAACGACCAAACGAATATTTAATATTACTGTGAATTATATTTTGAAACTTATAGAACTGATAATACAGTTACCTGAAATTATTGAAAAGCAACAATAAAACACTTTATCATGTGGTGAGTCTTTGTCCCTACTTTCTTATAGGAGTTATATATAATCTCAAAATCAAAATGTTAAATTAGCAAAACTTTTATAAGTATTAGATACTGAAATCTTAATAAATTGACAGTTTTTTTTTCATTTTAATTTTTTGGGCCCCAATATTTCCTTTTAAAAGCTTTTACTCAATTAAGAGTGGAGCTATAATATTAATTATGAGTTCAAGCGAACGCAACTCTACTTAAATCTTATATTTATATTAATTTTTTTTATTAAATATATCATATTTAATTTTAAATCTAATAATTAAAATAAATTAAGTTCATTAACAAATTCAAAACCCTTAAATTTTAAATCAGGTTCCGGATATGCATTCTCTCCCTACAAAACTAAAACACTATCGCCAGCAAGCAATTGTCACGACTTTTGCCCCTAATCCATGTAAATGATTCTAATTTCTCACCAACAAGAGTGAGTTGTGGTGGAGTGGTAAGTACTCCTTCATTCTTAATCAGAGATCTCAAGCTCGAATTCCTGGGTACAAAGTCGTCTTTGTTAGAGAGTGTTTTACCCTTAAATGTGAGACTTTTCGGTATAAATTGAAATTTAGTCGTGCTTCAATGTGGGTACCGGATCGAGTGAAAAAAAAAAAAATCCTCTAATTTCTCTTTACTGATATGCCTTTCTTGTCACCATTAATTACGTACTTGCCCATTCATCCCTTTCTTAAGCTATAATATAGTAATATATTTTCCATCAATATCAACATATTCCATCTAAAAGTAGTCACCTTATCAATTATATATTCACGCAGATTTTATATGATTGTAATCAAGTGGCATATTGTCCATACTAAGTGCCTCTATATATGGAGTTGCGTGCCGACCATTCTGAACAAATACAACTACTTTTCAGTAATCAATTCATCATGCATCTATCATTGCGAAACTTAGATCTTAGGCAATGAGTACAGATACCTTCTATTCTATAATTTTGTGACAATGGCTCGGACTTGGCACAATCTGGTATATTTGGACATAAATTTAGTTGAAACTTTAAAAATAAAGGTTTTAAAGTTATGTTGAAAAAATAATTTTTGAAAGTTGAATTTAGACATATTTTACTTGAAAAAAATAAAATTTTGTGAGTGAAAGAAATTTTTTTACCCAAAAACTGGTCTAAATCAGTTTTTGTAACTTGAAAATTATTCTTGATTTTTTTCTAAACTGAAACCCGTTAGTAGGGGTGACAAATGAGTTGTTTGTGTTGTATTTGGACTGGTCAATATGGGTTGACTCATTAAATAGGCCAGTGCTCAACCTTGCCAATAGTTCACTTGGGTTAGGATGGATGAGTCAAAATGGTTAAACAATGGGTTGTAACTCAACCTGTCCAAATTGATCCAAATCTTTATAATATTCTCAACTTTTAAACAAGCATATATAAAAATTGTCTTATGTTTTGGAATAAATGTCAATTCATGTATATTTTTTTTCAATTTGGATTTAGAATTTTATTTGATAGTTCTTCATCTTATAATACTAACAAAGATCAGAATAATAAATAATAATAAATAAAATTAATAAAATTAAAACTTCCCACCCACTCCAATCCACCTCTCACCACCCCAAACCCCACCCTACCCCCGAACCCTCACCCCATTCCTAAATAGAAATATTATTTAGCATTTTTTTAATGTTGTAGATAGAGTGTTCTCTTTTCATTTCAATAAATATATTTTCTTTTTATGACGTAGAAAATATTTTTTTTTAATAAAATAAATACTTTCTTTTCATGATGTAGAAAAGTATTTTTTTTTACACAAAATGAGTACTTTCTTTTCATGCTGTAGAAAAAGTAACTTCTTTTGTTACAACAAAAAAAATATTTTCTTTTCATGATATAGAAAAGATATTTTCTTTTTATTTTCTTTGCAGAGTGTAGTATCAGTACAACCGACCCCATGTACTGAGTAAGTGCCGAGCCTAACCTCGGCGAAGTAGTGACGAGGCTAGGACATGACACCACATAAAACCTGGACATATACAAACATACTAGCAACAACAATAGAAATTAAAGAGTTAACATTATATCCAATAATGGGAAGGGATCATGCTATCGGGAATTTAACATTAGGAGTGAGAAAAATAACAAGACAACAATAAACAATAATCAACAATAATTTAAAGCAACAAGAATAGAAAAGGAACTCGCACGGCACCACCCTTCGTGCTTTTACTCTCATCCTCCCTATATCATAAATAAGCATACGCGGCATCACCCTTCATGCTTTTACTATCACAATGTATTTCATTCAGGCACGACATCACCCTTCGTGCTTTACACTCTTCCTCACAATAGAATATATTTGGATCATGCACGGCATCACCCTTCGTGCTTTAGACTCCCCTTACCAATCACAGAATCATTAACAACACACAAAGAGGGAATTCGCAGGAAATCGATATTTCATCGTAGTTTCTATTTTCATTTATCATTTCAATGTCAATTCAATATTCACAATATTATCCATCATGGTGTAACCGGGTACCAAACTTCCGACATTTCAACAACAATGATAATCACAAGTAATGGGCTTTACAACTACCAAAATAACAAGAATTTACTTTCACTCGCATGTTATGACCTGACCACAACGTATAGGTACTCGTCACCTCACCTATACATTGGATTTAGCAATAAAGCAGGTAACAAGTAGTCACACAATACCTATTCCCTCAAGCTAAGGTTAGACACAACACTTACCTCAATTCTGCAGGCTACTGACTGCTCAATTACAACTTTTCCTTTGGAATTGGGCTTCAACTCGCTCTTATCTAATCATAATTAGTTTAATATCATTAATTAGTGCTAAAGGGTTTACTGAAAAATTATGATTTTCCTAAGTTTTCTCAAAAAAAGTTACTCGAGGTTCAGACCAAAATCCGTTTACCCGTTCACCTCAATTGAGGTCAAATTCCCCAAAATTTTAAAATACCTAGTTTCTACCCAAAATCCCCAATTCCACCATTAAAACCTTAGATTTCTAGGTTAAATCTTTGTATAAATTAGTAAAAGATTGGAAGGAATGAGTTAATGAACACTTACCTATGATTTTGGAAGAAAAACCTTGAGAAAATCGCCCTAAGTCTTCTACCCTTGTGAAAAATAAGAAGAAAAATGGCCGGAGTTCTGATTAATGTGAACTCACTGCCCGACCCACGCACCTGGGGTGCTTGGGTCGCACCTGCGCTTGCGCACGTGCGGGGGGCTTCCGCTTCTGCGGAAAAAGGGAATGGCCACTGGGGTGGGGCCGCATCTGCGGGCAATGTTTCGATTCTGCGGAGGAAGTCCACATCTGCGGAAAAGGGGAAGCTGATCCTGGGTCGCACCTGCGGGCTGTCGCTCGCACCTGCGGCCAAGGACTCGCAGGTGCGGGCACACCAGAACTGGTGCACCAGCAGCCTTGGTTGAGTTTTAACTCAACTCGCTCATCGCCCGAATGGCACCTGAGCCCTCGGGGCTCCAAACCAAACATGTACACGAGTCCAAAACTATCCTACGGACTTGCTCGTGCGATCAAATCACTAAAATAATACCTAAAACTACGGATTTAGCATCAAAACTTATGAATTCCTCAAGAACATTTCAAATCCACTATCTTCTCAACCGACGTCCGAATCACGTCAAATAAACTCCGATTTCCACCAAATTTCACATACATGACATATATGTTATAATAGACTTGTATCGGGCTTCGGAACCAAAATACGGTCCCGATACCAACGAGTTCAAGCATTAATCGATTTTTTTAATTCCTTTAAATTTCAGTCTAACAATTTTCATCAAAAATTCATTTCTCGAGCTAGGGACCTCGGAATTCGATTCCGGACGCCCAAGTCCCATATTTACTACGGACCTCCCGGGACTGTCGGAACAAGGATCCGGGTCCGTTTACTCAAAATGTTGAACAAAGTCAACTAAAATCAAATTTTAATTCCAAAAATTATTATTTCTCATATTTTCACATAAACAACTTTCCGATTTCATGCCCGGACTACGCATGCAAATAGAGGTAAATACAATTAATCTTTTTAAGGCTAATGAGCCTGGAATGGAGTCTTAATTCATAAGATGACCCTTTGGGTCATCACAATAATAAACATGTGTTTACAAAGCCTCTAAGATTATTTGACATAAAGTAGGATAGGGTACCGGCCTACCCATAAGTCTGTAGCAAATCTTTGACACGATGATTTATAGACTCGGTTGCACTTCGAATAAGGTGGAGTCTTACCGATCCTTCGCTGAATGTTGACCTCATCTACTATGAGGGCTCGTCAAACTGATTACCTATACTTGCAGGCATGAATGCAGCGTCCCCAACAAAAGGACGTCAGTACGAATAATATACTGAGTATGTAAGGCAGAACTGAAACATAACAGTATTAATTAAGGACATAGGAGAAACACGGAGTAAAGGACTCAACCTGTAAGTCTGGATAACTCTGTAAATTATAAAATATTTATATGTCATGCATATGCATATAAATGTCATGTAATGTATAGGTCTGTATGTACATAACACCATCAAGCCTCTGAGGCCCATCATATCATCTCGGCCACTGTGGGCAAAATCATCAACGTATACCAGTTGATAAGATAGTGGTGCGTATATAACACCATAACTTTTCTCATATCCCATATATATATATATATATGCGTATATAACGCTATTTGATCATGGGTCAATGTGTATGTACAAATACATGAAATACATGTAAAATATGTTAATAAAATCTCTCGGAGTCAGTGTGACTACATGAATAGATTTGAAAACCATATATTGAAGTAAAAATGCAGACAAGTTTATGTGACGAAAACCAAAGTTGTGCATGTTTGTGATGACTTAGATGTAATTGACTTGTTGAGACTGCCTATTGAAGCGTCTGGATTTTGTTCAGAAAGTAAGAACAGAGCCTTTCAAAATAAGCAAATCCCTTTGAAGTGTTTGTGTAGGACAATATTCACCATTATGCTTAGGGATTCACGGTGTATAGCATGTGCCATGATTGAAATATCATTGGGAACTTAGTCTTAGCTTAGGGATATTTTGAGTAGATTGTCATGTTCCTCCTACTGTATGCCCCTTGTAACTTTGTAATGCTACATTTTAGCTATTCTTGAAGCAATTATTTTATACTTAAAAGAAAAAGATTTCTGTGTAGGTGTACATGATAAAACATAAAATGTGTTTCTCGGAGCGTCATAAGATCATTATGCATTTGATTAATATCATGAAATAAACTTTATTAACTTATGTATTTTCTGAGATCCATGAACAGATGATAGCATAATATGACACATGGGGAATCAAGAACATAGGCAACCTTAGTACTTCTAAGAATAGAATCATTTCGTTTCGTTGTATTATATGGATCATGCCAATAAAGAAAGAAAGGATAGCCTTAACATACCTGGAGTAGGGAAAACTCCATGTAATATTCTTAGAAAAGATTACACCATACCCCTTTAGAACCGCAAAATTTTACGTTGCTACGATTCTAATAATTCTCGTTGGAATTGTGTTGTTGCAAAAATTTCGTTGGAGCCTTTGTGAGTTGAACTTAACTTCTGTTCTTGAAACACTTTGAACTTAGAAAGAGTGATATTTGGTTCTTACTTAAGAATTAAGGACGTTCTGATTCTGATTTGTTTTCAAGATATGAGAAAGCTTTGTTGAAAGCTTTGAAATGACTAAAGAAAGCTAACATTTTCAAGATGTGAGAAAGAAAGCTAACATTTTTTTTTTGGGATTTGCCTAACTCTAATGTCTTTGAATTGTAGAGTTTCTAAGGTTCTGATATTAAGAATGATGTAATAATTCACAAGACATGTAAATGCAGTCTCCCTTCCTTTTCTATGTAATTGCCACCTATCATGAAATGACTAAGAGTCATTTTCTAGGTTTGTGGCCTCTTGCCGCATTTTTAGGAGGGGGAGGAAGAATTAATCTTATCCACTAAATTTATTAATTAATTAGCTAATGTTTCGTTACTCGGTAATTAATCAATTATCCGTATAATTAAGAATTATCTCAAATTACGTAAAAATACTATTGATTTTTAATTCACTTTATATAACTTACTATCATGGTCATATGGTACACTATTATTTTTATTAAAACATCCATGCAAAAAATACATATATTTTTTAACTTATAATTTTCCTAATCTCATATAAAGAGTAAAAATTTCCGTACGTTAAATTCTTTAAATGGTAAAAAGATAACCTTCTTTTCTTGTGAGAAAATTAATTTCTATATTTATAATAAAGAAAATCTCATAAACTTTCTTATATTAGGTGTATAATTTATCATATCTGAAAATAGTAATAATAATAACTATCCAAAATTTTACTTATAAAACTTTTACTAAAATACTTCATTTAAAAGAAAATAACATACTAAAATGATATCTAATGGTATTAAGGTTGTAAACTTACAGAGTCTCATAATAATAATAATGTCTTAAATCCTCTATACCACCTAATAGACATAATCTCTTCGAACTCATGTGGATTTACTACGGCACATCTTAGTGCGGATGTAACATCCTTCCCCCCTTTAGAAATATTCGTCATCGAATGTTAACTCTTAGATTTTTCCAAAACTTTCGCTAGGGCCCTCTCTGTAAACTAAACTAAAACCTAACATCTATCTGCTCGACTATTCACAACCTTTTGTACTTGAGTATCTCGTATCTTCTCCACCTTTACTTTACTTACCCTTCAATCTCGCATCGTATCTTCTGTTTCTTTCATAACCTCTCTTCAACATAGGTGAAAATTATGCCTTAAATCTCTACTGTAATACATGCACTTCTGGTGCATACAAAATCAGGTGAAAGCTTAATACTGCCTTCTTATGACTCAACTCTTTGGCACGATCTGGAAACAAAAGAAGGGAAACATTTCCTAAATGCCATATAGCCTCTCAATTATAAATGTGGCGCGCAACACACCTATAAGTGAGACTCTACTAGGCACAACTTTGTAGACTTCCTAGGACACGACCCGCTCTGATACCACTTTGTCACGCCCCGAACCTGGGGAGGCGTGGCTGGCACCCGGTGTCAAGCTGGCCCGAGCGAACCACTCTGTAACTCATTCATTCTTGTGATCATCATGGGACAACATGACCACAACTCATAATGTACAATTGTAAGTGGACAAATGTTATATCAATGAACCATCGTTCATAAAACCTGAATACATATGGGCCGTCAAGGCCTCTGACATACTGTACATAATTGTCACGACCCAAATTCCCAACCCACGGGATCGTGTTGGCGCCTAACACCACACTTGCTAGGCAAGCCAATGTTAGAACTTAACTAACCATTTTCTTTTAACAATTTGCTTAAACATGAATAACAATTCAAAAAAATGAATATTGAATCTAATATTTCCCAATAAATAACTTCATGAATAATAACCGAACCACGAACTAAATATATATTATATAACTACCCAGGGTCTGGTGTCACAATTCACGAGCTACTAAAGAGTACTACAAATAAATGGGCTGAAAGAAATATGTCTCTATTTTGAATGAAATAA